>JASAMW010001218.1:0-13833 GCA_030247985.1 Epsilonema sp. ZAB3_2
CCATCTACATATTTGCCTGATCTGAGGCACAACGGCCTTGATGATACGATTGTGTACGTACTATACTTGCACAGTACATTCGTGTGTAAATGCAGTCTGTCCACTAATTCTGCCCTTTGGCAATAACTTATCTGGCCCAGATTAGACTGTCTCACACACTGGGCGTAGGTATGTAGCACATACAGTATATACAGTAGGGCGAGTGTATGTACATGCATTACAGTAGATCATGTAGGTGCATACTCTAATGCTATATCGGCCCCATCTTTGTATGGCAGAGACTGCGCTTCGTTCGAGGTCGTCTGAATATGTCTGACGTCTTCGTATAGAAGACTGTATCGGCCTATCCCATACTACGGCTTCGCATTTCGCGACAGTATTGTACCTACCTACCTTACATAAGTTTTAAGAGAAGTTGCAGGTACTGCAGCTTCTGATGCAAGGAAATAGACGGAGGACCATCGAACCGACGTCTGCGAACAAAACCTCCAGCAGAAGCCATGCAGTTCTTCAGGTCTGTTCACATCAAAATCAGCAAGCATCTCCTTGAAAATTTTTGTTGAATGGGGCTTGACGACCTGCCGTGCATGCTTCATGGCATGGGCGCACAGTGACAAACAAGTGGCTACTCTCTAATTTTGTAATAGGTTACGGTGAATCAGAAGAACCGGCTGCAGAACGTGAAAGATCAAATTCGGGTTGGTAAACTGTTCATGGTGGACTTGGCAGGCTCCGAAAGAGCCTCGAGAACAAAAGTACAAGGGTGTGCGCGCCACGTGCAATATAGGAATCCGCGCGCAGCGCGCGGTTGCGCGCGCGCAGCGGAGTGAGAAAAACTACCGACTGAAGGAAGAGTGAGAAGTCCGTTTTCGCGCCTTCAGCTCTTCTAGCTTTGCAACATGTTGAATGATTTCTTACTAGCAGATTGTTTAACGTTATCACAGTTCTTATCTGAGCACGTTTCTTTATTTTACTCACGTAGTTAGTCCGCGCGCATCGCGCGCGACTCGCGCGCGCAACCGGGCGCACACCGCGCGCAACCGGGCGACTCACGCGCGCCACCGGGCGCACACCCCGCGTCACCGGGCGCAATCAATAATCGCGCGGATTCCTATATTGCACGTGGCGCGCACGGTTGCATGCACCGTGTTGCTCACGCAATGAAATTTACTGTTTGTTTGCCTACTGGCGGTCGAAATTTATTTTGTCTCAGAATCGCGGGAAGCGAATGAAAGAAGGAGCTCATATCAATCGATCTCTGCTGGCCTTGGGAATGGTGATCAATGCATTGAGCAGTAAGTCTTTCCTTCCTTCCTCCACCATGCCGTTGTACATACATACATACGTACGTGCGCAGCGCAGTCCAAAGAGCTGAAATTCTATTATACACAACTGTTACTTCCGTACAGGTACCTATGTACATCTTTGTCGCATTCTTACAGCCGAGAAGAATCCGTCCAAATATGTCAATTATCGCGACAGTAAGCTGACCAGAATTCTCAAGGACAGTCTCGGGGGCAACTCCAAGACCGTGATGATCGCACACGTCAGTCCAGCGGCCAGACACTTTGAAGAAACTCGAAATACCCTCATCTACGCTGACAAGGCCAAAAACATCACGACAAAAGTGCGTTCTGTATCTATACCGTACTTATGCACTCACCTTGCGTATGTAGGTACGGTACGTACTGCAATACGTTTGTGCGTACTAATGTTATTGACGTGATTGGTTTAGCTGTCGCAAAACACGCATGATGTGGCCCACCATGTGACTCAGTACCAGAATATCATCGAAGAGTTGCGCAAGGAAATTGCTCGACTCAAGCTGAAGATAGACAGTCAAGGAGGAGGAGGAGGAGGAGGACTGCAACAACGGCGCGGGTCGTCGCCTATCAAGCTACCTGGGCTTAGATCTGGCTCCGTTGACAACTTGGGTACGGGCTTTATAAGTAAAATCAGGCTTTTTCTTGAAACTGAAATTACCTCAGGTCTTCGGTACCTATACAGACCGTTTCTTTAAAACGGTCAAAATATCGTAACCGATGGATGTTTTGTCCGCGATTGTTTGTGTAGCGGAAGAAGGATCTACAGTGGGCGGAGCGCGGCTGGACGACCGGATGTCGGTGATAGATCTTCAGCAGCAGGGTCGCGGAAGAACGGACGTCAGTTTCACGACTGCCATACGCGAAATACGCGAAGACGAAAGAGCGGAGTTTCAGCAGATGAAAGCGGGGCTGGTCGATAATTTCCAGGAGCAGATGGCGCTCAGGTACTGTACAGTCACGCTAATGCTTGCCCTTGAAGGGCTTCACAGTAAACGTAGTGTACGTACGTTACGTGCGCCTCACATAGTAGCCTACATACATACAGCATTGAGTTGATATGTGTTACAAACAGGCGCGGTCTCATGGAGGCAAACGAGGAAGCCTACGAGGTGGCCGTACTTCATTCTGCCAAGGACACCGTCTTGAAAGCTTGGGAAGAGAAGCAGAAAAAGGAAGGCGGAAAGGCGGGAGCGGAGCCGGAATCGATTCGAAAACTGCGCCAGGACGTCGGAATCCTGGCGGATCGTCTGGAGACACTGGAGCACCGCAAATCCGAGTTGGAATGGGACTTGGCATTGGCGTCGAAAAAGGCGGAGAAGCTGGAGGCGCAACTGCCCGACAAAGCCAGCAGTGAAGAGCAGCGAGATCTACTTCATCTACTCACTCGCATGCATGAAAGCGAGGCAGAAAGTACGTGCGTACGTACTTTCTGCATCTGTATGGTATGGTGTGAGTATGAGTGTGTTATGTACTATTGGTACTGGAGAGAGGTTTTTGCCAGAAGTTGGCTTGATTTATTTGAAAACGAAAAAGGCTAAAAAAGAGAAGAAAAATTTATGACGTCTCACCTCACCTCAAAACGTCCTTGTACTAATCATTGTGACAAAGTATACCGTCTAACGCAGTGTTATGTACTGGGACAAGTGCCTGGCCTGGCAGTATGCAGCTTTTTTTAAGAAACGGCACTACACTCGGATGCTTTACTGCTTAATCGGCGGCTAGAACGACAGGAGCAAAGTCTGCAGAAAGTTCGCGGCTATCACGCAGTCTGCGACGAACTGATTTCGGAGCAGAGCAACTTGCTCACCGGTGAGCAATGAGCAGAGAAAGAGCACGTACAGTATGTGCGCCTTGCTACCGTATTTAAACCCAAGGTGTTTGTGTTGTCCGATATAAAGAAAGAGAAGGTCTGGTGAAAAGGTACGACTGTTTTCAGACGCCAAAGTTGAAATTAACCGTAAGGTTTCGGAATTGAGCAGCGACTATCGCACTGCCCGTAACCAGGCTCACTATCACATGCTTCCGTTGAATGAGAAAGCGGAGGAAATGGGGAAGAAGTCCTGGAATCAGAGTCTTCTGGAGAAAGAAAGAGCAAAGTAAGTACGAACCAACGTATATGTACGTGTATGTACGTCAAAGCTAAGCCTAAGCCAAGTCAAAACGACACCTGTATGCAGTGGAGTCATGTTCATTCATTCATGTCGTCCCCCATTCCCACGTACCTACGTACCCCCAGCTACTGTATGTGCATGTCGAGCGCCGCAAGCTAAGCCAAATGGCTCATAGTACATGATATGGTATGTCTATGACTAGCGTTTTTGCAAGTGTACGTACATACGTAGATCCAAAGCGCTGTCGAAGACATTGAACTACGCGGAGTTGCAAAAGCTCAAGTCAGATATGCAATCAGCGGAGCAGCAACGGGAGTCGAGCGGCTTGTCCAATCATAGTTTCTTGGCGAAGAAAGAAACTAGCGGTGTGAAATTGCCCCCGATTGATCGACCCAATGCACGCTCGAGGGACGATTCAGAAGTGCGCTACGACAACAGCACCTATCGCAGGGATTCCTCATTGGAACGAATACGTAGGTTAAAGAGGGCCTCGCACAAAATAAGTTGTTGTCGCGAAATAAAAAATAACTAGTCCGAATATATGCAATTTTTAATGACAAATTTAAAAATAAAAAGAAAATTTTAAAAATTCCTTAACAGTCGATTTTTACACGCACTTGAAGGTTTTGGAGGCCCCCTTAGACCTTAAAAACGCCCGATACTTAACTTCTTAACCCCACTATCAGATTCCCCATTAAATTTGCTACAAAACCATACTTCTTTTTCCCGAGAGGTGGACCACGTATACATCAAAGCAGTCCAAAAGCAACCACAGGTTTGCCCTTTTGGCTACTGTTCCAGAACATCAGCTTATACTGATTGTATGAGAAAAAGCTGGACTTGCAGTCAGTTTTTTGCCACATGACATATAGTGACCCATCTCTGATGAAGAACACAGGAATGGTTTTGTAGCAAATTTAATGGGGAATCTGATAGGGGGGTTAAGAAGTTACATATCGGACGTTTTTAAGGTCTAAGGGGCCTCCAAACCCTTCAAATGCGTGTAAAAACCGACTGTTAAAGGGGAACTTTGCGCGGAAAATTCGGGGTAAGCCTGCACGGATCATTCGATAGAGCATAAAAAATGCTGCAAAACGCACCAAGTCCCATCCCTCTACGTTGCGTCGTTCTTGAGTTACAGCAAATACTGATCTGGAACGGAAACTCAGCTTGAGAGCCGTAGCTCCTCCTTGCACCGATCGGACAATTTTCCACCACCTCTCCGTTTGCGTTCTACCTTTTTTTGTATAGCTAATGTATCTTCACTGCCTGTGGCGTGGGAACCAAAAAACAGGTGTCCTTGCGCAGTTTAGCACATATTTTGTCCATGTATAAAATATTGCTAAACTGCGCAAGGCACCTTTTTTTGGCTTCCCACGCCACAGGCAGAAGATACACTTAGCTTTATACAACAAAAAGGTAGACGCAACGAGCACACTGGTGAAAAATTATTCCATCGGTGCATGGTTAGCAGCTACGTGCTCTCAAGCTGAGTTTCCCGTTCACAGATCGTATTTGCCTGTAACTCAGAACGACGCAACGTAAGGGATGGGACTTTCCGTTTGCAGCATTTTTTATGCTCATCCGATGATCCGGCAGGCTTACCTCGAATTTTCCGCCCAAAGTTCCCCTTTAAGGAATTTTTAAAATTTTCTTTTTATTTTTAAATTTGTCATTAAAAATTGCATATATTCGGACTATTTATTTTTTATTTCGCGACAACGACTTTTTTGTGCGAGGCCCTCTTTAAGTTAGACACGGTGGTGGTTTTGTCGGCGGAGTACTTAGGCCTAGGTACAAGATGGTCCTGCCATGCCATATAAGATGCACACGTCGTGGTTTCCTTTATGCTACGTGAACGCGGTACCCACTACGTACTGTACAATAAATATTACATTCGTTCAATACTGCAGAAGCTAAAGCTAGAGCCAGAAGAGGATCGTACTCAACGGTGCGCTCAACGGAGACAGAAAGTCTAGCGGATGAGGACGACCCCAGACCCGACACGGGGGACAGCTCGGTACTGTATGTATGTACAATAGGCAGGCACGAATGGTTCGTAAAACCCAATATTAATGGCCAATAAATTTCGAATTTTTAGGATGCGCCGGTGAATTTGAAGCGCAAAAATCGCAAATCTTCGGATCAGAGCGACATTAGCACTGGAACCTACCGTAATAAGATTAAATTTCGATAACGGGAAAGCTAATCGATCACCACAGTGGGTGAGTGAAAAGTGTCCTTTTTCTAGGAGTGCGCAATTCCGGAGGAGGTTCACATTCAAAGAATGGCAAGAACAAGACATCGTCGAAGTCCGTGTCTCGTAATCCGCCTAATCGTCGGATCAGAAGTCCAACCAGGCCTCACCTGCCAGTTTTGGTTCACAGATAACAACAACACACAACAGACCAATCTTCAAAGAATATTTTTCTATAAGTTACCGAACACTCACTTTTCTTCTATACGGGCATCTGAAATACAGCTGTAAACAATAAATACTAATTTGCAGACGACGCTTTTTCCTGTTGCTCTATGCATTGCACGCTGTAATAAAAATTATTATGATCTACGGTATGTATACCCCTATAAGGACCACCCCTATCGCGCCTAATCAAATCGCGCCTTTTTTTTCAATCGCGGGTCCAAGTTTTGGAGGATCGCGACCTACTTTTTCTCGATCGTGCCTCATTGTTCCAAGATCGTGATATTTCACTTTTTCAATCGGAGTGCCCTTTTTTGTTCAATCGTCGATTGATTTTTTACTTTTTTTTCAATCGCCTAAATTTTATATGGATCGTGGCGAAATAAATCAAAAAATCAAAGAAATCAATCGTGAAGTTTGTATTGATCGCAGCTAAAATCGCGCCTCATCCAAAAAGTGGTTGACTTTTGGTGGAATCAATCGCCAGAATTTTCAACTTTACTATGAAAAATGGTTTTCAATCGTGAAAAATTGGCTTTGTATGAGTAACGACTAGTCGATTTTAACTTTTTTGAGATGCATTCAAATTTTGAAAATCAATCGCCTAAGTTTCATTCGCATCAAATCATGAAAAGAGCACTCGTGGAGTGGACGATTAATATTTTTGATGAATCGTGGTCGACGATCGAGAGTTTGGATGAATTTCAATGTGGATAGGTACTGCGGTGCCACTGGTCAGAGTAACTGTGATACCAGATCAATGCAAGAGTATCCGATAGCTGCCAACTGCAGGTGCATAACCTTAGTTTGTTTGAATGCACTAGAGTACATCGAGAGACACTGTCGAGAAGTCAACTAATGTAGCACTTATGATCGCAGTAATGACGATTCGTAAGCAAACCAAAAATACGCCCAGTAAAAGTCAACTAGAAATGCGTTTGCATCGCGGTGAAGGTGATGTAAATAATCTCTTGAATCGATCAAAGTTCACGTTTTTTCAAACTTTCACCAAGTCTCACTGACGTCAAATCACCACACAAAACATCGAACAGACCTCGTTCACTTTTTTCACGATATGCTGATGAGCAAAATCACTTGTCACCGTATATCTCCAACATTTCCTTCCAATCTAAGGCATCCTCATTGGGATTTGCTGCAGCAGTGGCAGATGAACCCCATTCCTGCTCTTTCTATTTCTTTTTGCATTCGCCCAATAGCCGATTCTACAGGGTGTCTCATAATAAACCGAACACTTTTCCGTGCATATAACTCTGGAACCACACGTTAGATTTTCTTGCGGTTTTTTGTATTTAGTAGCCAAGGCTTCAACTTAGATGTGTACAAAATTTTAGCTTCACAGGCCCAGTGGAAGCTGCTCAAACACATCCTTTCTCCGGCGGTCAAAAACGAGGGTTTTTCGAAGTGGTAGTGCCGATTTAGAGGCCTACTGTGTATAGTCCAAAATAAAATTAGTCTCGTAATGAAAAAAGATGTCCCAAAATGCTAGGAAATGTGTATCTCATGCATTATCCCTGGTGGCAGCATAGCAAACGCATGGAACAAAACTATCTTGAGAAATAAGACCGTAATTTTTCTCCGTAGTAAAGAAAAAACGTCGATTTTGAGCTTTGAGATTAAAACGGTCGTAATTTCTGAAGTATGTGGACCAAATAGCTGAAATTTTGTACACATCTAAGTTGAAGCCTTGGCTACTAAATACAAGAAACCGCATAAAAATCTAACGTGTGGATCCAGAGTTACATGCACGGAAAAGTGTTCGGTTTATTTTGAGACACTCTGTATATGTGTATGCAAGGGTGTATAGAGCATCGAGGCCAAAGCGATGTTAGTACTTCAGTTATTTTTGCTTTCGCCCGCTAACTGAATCTACATGCGTACGCAAGGGTGTAGATAGCAAGCGATTGCTATCGTTTACAAAACGATACATGAAAAAAATCCAAATCATCAATCGCGAGTAATATCGTGACTCCGATCGCCAAAAATCAATCGCGAGTGGGTGCCAACTCACGATAGGTACCCCGCGATCGGGGCGCGATTTCAAAAAAAAACGGGCCCCGATTTCAACGAAAAAACGGCCGCGATTTCAAAAAAATGAGGCACGATTTCAAAAAAATCAGCGCGATCGAAGGCCAAAAGGCGCGATCCGATGGCGATCCGGGGTGGGCGACCTCTGTCCCAGATGGGTCTTATTGGGATACGGTGTGTGCTGTAACATGAACAAGCAGCTTATAAAAAGGCAACCATTCTAGGTGTGAGTGGAGGAGTCTGAAGGGCTGATATTAATGATTAGCAGCCGTTTGTCCTGAGGGCCAAACAGGAGTGAAGCCCTTACAATTAGCAGTAGTAGAGGCTGGTGTGCTGTCTTTTGGAAGTAGAGATGCTGTCTGAGCGGCAGATATTAATGATTACCAGCCGTTTGTCCTGAGGGCCAAACAGGAGTGAAGCCCTTACAAGTAGCAGTATGTAAGGGCTGATAAATGGTAGTAGAAGAAAGAGGATGCGTGCGGTATGGAATGGAGAGTTGATTGAAGTTGTATTTTCGGATGGGGAAATTTTCGGACACATGTCTGACCTCAATGTGCATGCACGCACAGCGACATTTACTGTATTACGTATGAATGTACTGTAGACTACGTATGTATGAAAGACGGTAAAATTCGGACGTTACAATTTTCGGACAGAATTTTTTATCCGAAAATTTCCACCGTCCAAAAATTTCATCATTTACAGTAATAGATCGGGCCCGTGGGTCAAGTAGGGTTTCAGCATGCAGCAGTGAAAAACCTTTGGGTCCCCCAGGCAGATGCGGATGGGTAAAGCAGGTTTGTAAGCGGAGAAAAACGGTGGGCAAAATCGGAAGTACGGTATCAGGGGACACAGCACCATATTGGTCACATATTCACAGTTTCGTTGACATGAATACTTCACGCTAGCAATCTAAACATGAACCTGTGAACTGCTCTGCAACTGAAGGTTTTGTTGCTTTTGTGCGCGTTTTTTCAGTTTCGTTGACTCTAAGATTTTTAGCAATACGTACTGCACATGGAAATATACTGTACAAACAAAAAATTCGTACGGTAAAATTTTCGGACAGAATTTTTTGTTCGAATTTTCCGAAAATTTCCTCCATCCGAAAATTCCCCCGTTTACAGTAATAGATCGGGCCCGTGGGTCCAGAAAGAAATGAATCTATTGTACAGCTATCAGTACTGTATCTGCTGCAGAACTTCTTTTCAAAATTACCTGCTTTTTCTCTCCTGCCATTTGAGTTGAGATGTTTTTCTTCCACAGCATTCCAGGCATTGTTTTATTGAATCGCTCTTGAACACGCACTCCTTCCAAAAGAGAGTTCTCCTTTTGAATTGCTGTTGAAGATACGACCCTTTCAGAAGAAAATCATTACCTTTCTCACTGACTATGCACAATTTTTCCCCTGTGATTCTTCAACGCAATAGCGCCGCTGCTCAGCAACAGAGTAAAAGCAGAAAATAACTAGTCTGTGACATGTCTCAATTTTCGCCGCATTTTTATTTTTTCGTATGCAAATTCCACTCTTTAACACACTGTTCTTTTCATGTAAACTATTTTTGGCTCTACTGTCGACATTTCCTATGCAAATTACTCCCCAGACCACATCTTTTATCTTTTTGCCTTATATGCAAATTATTCCCTCTCAGCTCAACTACTTATCCTGTGTTTTCGTCATTTGCCCAGTTCGTCGCGATGGTGTAGGCGATAGAGCGTTCGTCTTCCAATCCTACGGGATTACCCGGGGTGAGGTTCGAACCTGGGTGCGGACAAATTTTTCCCAAAATGTCAACGAAACAAAAATCTTCTAAATGTCAACGAAACTTTAGGTTCTCTAAAACGTCAACGAAACTTCATCATGGGACGTATCGCCGCCACATACGTAGGATCGCCAAATTGAAAATTTGAAATTTGTCTTATACCTACACAGTACGTAACCCTATCCTACAGCATAGTACGTAGGGTCCCTATACCCGTATGATTAAGGCAACCTAACGTGGTAGCCCTTACGGCGAGGCCGTAAGGGCAAAAATCGACCCATTACGAAACACGAAATAGAAACTGCTGATAAAGCTATAAATCATAAAGTAAGTTACACATCAGCAATAATATGGTCACGCCCTGCCTAACCATAACAATCCTTATTCGAGGTTTTTATGACTTACAAACGCAATACCGCGTGTTGTAGGTACCGGCTGTTTCTCCGAATAAAAAAATATTGCGAAAAACTACTAAAATACGTGTGTACAGTACAACAGCACTATTTTAGTTATGTGTAAGCGTTCTAAAAATGCAGAACATAGGTAGCCTATCATGTAAATGATAACATAAAAATTATGTAGGCCTATTCATAACTATATAGATAATAAAATGCAATAGCCTACAAGTGCATTAGGCAAAGTGCAAGTGCATGTAAAGTTTCGTGTATAACCCCTCCTTCGAATTTAACCCACAACTCGTCACTAAAATTTAAAAACGCATTTAAACCGTATAAATAAGCAGGATAAAAGCATGCAGTATTGGTGATGATTTAGGTTGGCCATATTGGCCTCATGTACATGTAGTACATGTATAGCTCCTTCTCGTCGTGCAGTACAACCCCCTCAAATCGGTGACTATAACGTATAACGTTTCACCCCGGGGAATTATACACGAAGCGTTACAGATACAGAATGTAAAGCTTCGTGTATAATCCCCGGGGTAAACCGTTATACGTTATAGTCACCGATTCGAGGGGGTTGGTACTTGGTATGCATGATTTCACATAGTTTAGCGACAGAAGCAGAGGACGGCTGGCTCATGATATTATTTGCACTGATTGCGACGGAGATGTAGCCTTGTAGCTAATGACAGCTTGATCATAGGGGGGCGGAGGATCGACTGAATAAGCGTTGCTTTGATTGCTCGCATCATGTTCCGTCATAGCATGACCATTCAGTGGCTCTGAGGGGGCCGGACTGCCCTCCCTTGTCTTGTAACGAACAAAAGGGTCCTGCAACAAGAGAGCGTTATCCTGCGCCGAACCGGCATTCGTTATGCCGCTTGCGGAAAACGGCATATCCCACATCTCACAATGCATGCACTTCATACGCCAGTGGGTGTGCGTGCAATCCGCTACCTACGTAGGTACTGTAGGTATTGACTAGTTGCAGTAAGCGGGTGTTCGCGAGGTGACCCCGCGGTATTTAGCGAAATTTGCATCGGTGCTAGCGGGGTCATCCACCGTCTCGTCGCTTTTTGCCTGTTCTTTCTTAGCTCGCTCCTTTTCCGCTCCCGGATGACTGAACAAACGTCAACGACCCCGTCCGTCAGCACCGATCTATACTTACACTAAATATCGCGGGGCCACCTTGCGACCACCACCCAAGGTCTTACTGCAACTGGTGAATGCGCAAGTGCATGCAAAGGTGTGATGACGTCACAACATTTGGGTATTACCGCCTTGTCGGTGTCGACTGAACGATTTCTGCCGGACACGGTGAAAACGTCGCTGTGAGGTGGGCCGAGTTCGTAGGTGTGATGCGGCAGATCCGTGGAGCCATCACTCTCATCCGAGTTGTTCATCGCATCAATCTGACTAGTGCGCACGTGGTACGGAAAGTTGGAGTTGGCAGCGGATGGACGGGTCATAAACTAAAGGAACCGCAGCATCGCTTTATACAGTAGTACCGACATTAGCGATTAAGACATGTAAGCAGAAGAGAAGCAGTTTGAAAAATTGGGCAGCCAGTGCGTGAGTCGAACACGCAGCGCAGAACGGGATTACGCCCCTCTTAGCGCACGACCCCATCTGACTGCACAGCTCAATTTCTCAAACTCCCACTCTTGTACTTTGGTCACCGGACTTGCACACGCTCTTTTGTTGGCACGCACGGACGTGCGGCACTGTTGTCTGCCCGCGACAGAGACTTGTCGCTGGATGGCAAACTGCTTCTCTTGTGCTTACATACAGTATCTTAATAGAGTACAGTACACCCGCGCTAAAGACTATTCCATCATGTTTTGCGTTACCGACATCACGAATAGGCGACTCGTTCTGGAATCTGTGTACACGCGTACGTACCCTAGTCTACGTAACGGTTTGCTCGATGCATAGTACACATTGTGGTACACGGCACAATGACAATATACCAAGAAAGCAGCAAATCCAAAGAAAGCGATGCTGTTCTCCACCCCATTGACAACTTTCTCTCGATGCCAGTTCTGAAGCAGATGGTTGCTCAGAACGATCACCACTGGACCCATCCAAAACCTACAATGAGAAAGCAAGCAAGATGGCCAACTACTGTATGACACATGTCACATCACCATCATATTACATTCATATCGGGCCTTGCGTACCATATGCTGAAGATGAGTGAAAAGCGATAGTAGAAGCCCCGCTTTTCTGGATAGTGGATCAGAGTAAAATAAACCGCGTAGCAGAACCACAGCCAACCGACCAGACGCAAGATAAGAATTCCGTATCCGCCTGGGCTCTCGATAGGATGTAGAGGGACTTCTCCAGGATCAAAAAACAAGACGGTCGCTGGTCAGTACGTCAGGTATCCAACAGGACGAGGTCGTTGACGTTTGTTCAGATCCATTAGCGCAACGGAAAGGGAGCAAGCTAAGAAAGAACAGGCAAAAAGCGACGAGACGGTGGATGAGCCCGCTAGCACCGATGGGGGTCCGCTGGGAAATCCACGGTCACCTCGCGAACACCCGCTTACTGCAACTGGTCAATTCTACAGTACCTACGTAGGTAGCGGATTGCACGCACACCCACTGGCGTATGAAGTGCATGCATTGTGAGATGTGGCGGGATATGCCGGTTTCCCGCGGCGGCGGCATAACAAATGCCGTAACGTTGGATCACGCTCTCTTGTTGCAGGATTCATTTGCTCATTACGAGAAAGGGGAGGGCAGTCGGGCCCCTTGACGAGCCGGTGACATGCGTCTCGTGCTGTGAGCGGCACGTGATGCGAGCAATGTGGAGCAACGCTTATTCGGTCGAATCCCCCCGCCCCCTTATGATCTTTTTTAAAATAGCTACAAGGCTACATCTCCGTCGCAATCTGCTTTTGCAAATCTTGTGGTGGGGCCCGGCCGGCCGCTTCTTCTGTCGCTAAACTTGTGAAAGAATGCATCCCGTCAAGTACCAAGCCCCCCTCGAACTCGGTGACTGATTAACGTATAACGGTTTACCCCGGGGATTATACACGAAGCTTTACATTATCTATATCTATAACGCTTCAGGTCTAGTTCCCCGGGGTGAAAACGTTATACATTATAGTCTCCCGCCGATTCGACCAGATCTGCCCCCCCGCGCGACGAAGAGGAAAAGAAGTGCGCGTTACTACATGTACATGAGGCCAATGTGGCCAACCTAAATCACTCACTCAATACTTTATTTTTTTATGCTGCTTATTTATACGGTTTAAATGCATTTTTAAATTTTAGTGACGAGTTGTCGGTTAAATTCGAAGGATGGTTACTACACGAAACTTTTTATGCACTTGCACTTTTCCTCCTAACCTTGTCAGCCACTGCATTTTATTATACTATATAGTTATGAATAGGCCTACATAATTTTTATGTTATCATTTACATGATAAGCTTACCTATGTTACTCATTTTTAGAACGCAGCCTGACTAAAATAGTGCTGTTGTACTGTACACGTGGTATTTTAGTAGTTTTTCGCAATATTTTTTTATTCGGAGAACATACCTACAACACGCGGTATTGCATTTGTAGTCATAAAAATTCAATCCATTGTTAGTGGGGGGGCGGGGCCTAATTTTTTTTTTTTTTTTGGTTACTTTATGATTTATAGCTTTATCGCGGTTTCTATTTTTCGTGTTTCGTAATGGGGTCAATACCTTTACGGTAGTCTCGCCGTAAGGCTACACACTAGTTGCCCTAATAGTACGGTATAGGGACCCT
>JASAMW010001219.1:0-10638 GCA_030247985.1 Epsilonema sp. ZAB3_2
GAAGAGGCACGATGGCAGGATCCAGATTCAAAGATCTGGTACTGCCAGCCGGAGTGCACCGACACAGGGGATGACCCGTGGTTAAAGGTGGAGGTGGTAAAATTGCAAGTCAAGAGACTTACAGAACAAAGGGCACAGTTCGAGAATGAAACGGACTTCCATTATCAGCTACGGACTCTGGTGGTGGAGGAAAACCTCTCCATCCTCGCTTTTACACAAAAGCTCTGTGAGAAGGAATCGGCGGACCCGCCGGCGTCTCATAGGATGGTGGAAGCTGTTTGGCCGCCACAGGCACCAGGGAAATACTCTGGTCCAATGGTAAAGCCACAAGGAATATCTGGTACTCGAACTGGAGGGAAGAACCTGGAGTCAGTGCCGACCCAGCAGGCTACCTCTACTAGTCAGACCTGGTCAAGAAAGGAGAAGAACCGGCAAGCACAGCAAGCTGTGAAGCAAGCATCTGCTATTGGGCGTAAAGCGGCTCAACCTGCTTCGACGGGAAGTATGATGAGTAGCCGCCCCATGGCAACAGCTGCGGTGGCCCAAGCTCCTGCTACCACATCATCTTGGCGTCCTCCGGGCATGGGCTTGTCTACTGGACAGATCACACTGAAACCCGTCGGCATAGCATCGTCGGCCTCAGCGATGCCTATGTATGCAATGCCGACGGCGGAGGCAGGAGCGTTTAAAATACCTAAGCATGGGGCACCAGTAGCAAAGCTGGTCAGACAGCAGTCCACTGGGTCAGCGGACTCACACCTCATACAGCCTACCCTAGCCCTGGGACAAGCCGTAGGGCTTTCAGGGGATGATGCAATTCGACAAGAGTTGCAAAGGCAAGGCCAACTTCAAGCACAGTTGGCCGAGTCTGTTTCCCTGCTGCTCAGGGACAGGGGCCTACCTGGAATTCCAGGCTATTCAGGTACGGTCGCAAGACCAGATAGGCCAGAGTCAGGGCGCATCTCTAAGAGAGAGCGGAAGCGTCAAAACCGGGCAGCAGGTAAAGAGCCAAGTGGACCCACTTGGCAAAGCCGTGGAGCATGGCCATTGATCATGGCTCAGTCCCTTCCCCCACCAGGAATCTCACTTGGTGACGATCTGGAAAGACTTGCTCTGAGGGGTAGTCTACAGGACACAGAGCAGGGGTATTGCATTGCCTATTTCGGGACGATGATCTCTGACCAAGCGTTCAGGACAGCACTCTATCGTATGCTAACTGGGAAACCCAGTTCAGTGACTGTCCATAGCACTTGGGACTATAATAAGACACATGGGCGAGAGCTTCATAATGGCAATTTTGCCCCGCCAAACTATCAGCGAAAAGCGCTGGTAGTGGAACAGCCAGCCATGTTTGAAGGCCATAAAGCCGCGTTTGACTGATCAGAGATTTCCACATGGGCTTTCCGTCAGAAAAGGGGCGTTTGTTAGCTCGGTTTGAGCAAACTGCAGTGAAACTGGATGTCAAACGACACCAGGAGGAGGAAGAATCCAAGATGGATACATCTGATAGTTCAAGCATGACTTCTTCCTCACCCGGTACTCCGAGCCCTGCAGTTTATAAAAAGCGTAGTGACCGCAGCTCCTAGTTTCGCGTTCAAACGAGCTAATTAATCAGTCGAAGCCGACTGATAAGGGGGCCGTGGTCCATTTTTCAAGCAAGGAAGGAGGACAGTCAGGCCTGGGGAGAGGCTGACATCCCCGAATGGTAGTCAAGAAGACATCTGCTTTCGGACCGCACAAGGAGGACTCAGAAGGAAATCCTTCTGAATAAAACGGAAACCTCTTTCAGACCCGAAGCAGAAGAAGATAACAGAGGAGACAGCACCCTGTCTCACACGAGTCTATCTTAGAAAACTAGGATGGGTATAAAAGAAGTGGCTCAAACTGAGCCACGGATATCGTGCCTCTCCAATAGGAGAGGCCGCAGCTCCCCGGGGACCGCTGAAGAATCCAGGACCCAACCTGAAGAAACCTAGGGAGTGATTACGACCCACGGTCTGTGCTGAGGACTTTCACCATCGCCTCCAGGAGTTGCATTCCGGCGGAACCGTGCATCTGATCGAGCTTCACCTTCAGGCCACTGCAAGGCGGGTCAGGCGCCCCTAAAAAGAATCCAGCCAGCACGTGTAAAGACTAATTGGCTGTGATATTTGCGCCGACATCAAGAATTTTCCGAAGCGCCCAAGACGGCAGAGAGGCAGTTCCAGCTGCAAGCGCGACGGCACAAGACTCTGCCCGCGCAGGAACAAGGCGAAGGAGAAGGATTGATTGATTGCCGCCCAGCGGAGAAAACTCTAGCACATGCGGCAATGAAGAGCCGCCGAGGAACGGCAAGCGCTGATTGGCGGAAGGAAGAAACAGCACGGTGAGCCGGAAGAAGGCGGGAAACAGAAGGCGGATGAAAAGAGACTGAAAAACTTTGAAACGCCAGTTCTGTGTTGGTGAGAAGGAGGTGTGTGGTGAATAAAAGATTGTGGGTCAAAGAGAATTTTGTTGAGTGCTGGGAATATGCTTAACTGCTCCTCCGAGTGAGGTTCCTTCTTCCTCTGGCCGGAGGCCATTGTCAGCTGCTGTACTTGTTCAGATATTCGGCCTGTGTTGCCTTTAGGCACGCAGAGAGTCACTTTGGTCAGGAGACTGCCTAGCTCCATCGAACTGTGGTTTCACAGCTGCAGGACGAAAGAGACAGGTAGACCACGCCGGTAGTGAAGTGCACCGCCTCCGGTGGTCTACCTCCGTCCCGCGTGAGGCAGAGGCCAGAATCCAGTTGGGCCGTGACTTCACGGTTCCGGCTCGAAAGAGATACGCTGAAGCCCGCTGGAACAGCGAGGCTGACTTACATCAGTCTCGCATGTTTACACTATGCACGTGCAATACAGGGTAAAATGGGGTAAATCAGGTGAAAAATGGAAAACCCAGCAGACCATCCGAAATATTTCCAGAGAAGTCCGGCGTACTGCAAGAATTTAGAAAAAATCAATATAGCGGAAAACGCGCACTTGTGGAAACGCGCGCTTTTGAAAACGCCAGATTTGGCGATTTTCACTCAACTCGGCCACCCCCCGATACGTCCTAGGCAAATTTCCCATTAGTGTCTCTTAGTCGGCAGGTACCTCGTTTTGAAGAGGACAATTTGGGCTACAAAATGAGAGAAAAAACAGCCGGCACATGGAAAGGAAAAAATTCCCGCGCCATTTGACCGTTTGAAAAAGCACGTAGGTGTTTTCGCTGAATTATGGTATCGGGTGCTGTATCTAGACACCCAGAGCAGCTAGAGCGCTCAAATTTTGCACAGACCTGTACCCCCATGGGTACTCAGTGTGTATAAAAATTTCAGCCCCCTAGCCCCACTGTGGCAAGTTGCCCTGAAAACGTGCAAAATCCTGAAAAAACGGGGTTGTCTGACTTTGAGCGTGAATATCTCCGTCATTTGTGGACGGATTTGGCTGGGAATTTTTTTGTTCGATGCGTCATGTCCTCCTCTATCAGCCGGTGTCGGTAGCGCCATTCGGCAAGGTGTACCCCCTGTCCGCGATATTCTCAAACCCACCTGAAATCGCATTTTAATATGTGTATGTACAGTAAATTAATCATATTTAGGCAAAAAACTTTCTCTGGCAAATGGCACAGAAGCTTACTGCAACTATCGCGGCACAACGAACCCGAATTGGCATAATGAGGTTTAGTGAATATCCCACTATTGTTGGGAATCTGAAGGATGGAACATCGTTGCAGATGTTGAACGGGAGATGATACACAACACGGTCTATCTTACCAGGTTCCATCACCTACATTGGAAGGTAATAAAAAGAATAATAAACAGCTGCTGCTAAAAAGCTTTTTGCGAAGAGAAATATACTTTTAAAAAGCAGCTGTCCTGCTGTCCAGAAGGGAGGGGAAAAGTGGGGGAAAGAGTGCAATATATAATTTGCAAAAAACGCATTTCAAAATTCCTATCCATTCCCGAGTATTCTGACGATAATAATCTATAAATTTTATGTATTGAAGACGGATTTGGGAACCAGTATGGAATCTGAAGGAACAAAGTGTCAATCTCCCAACTTTACTCGCACTTGTACGTGCACGGATACAGGTCGATTTTTATAACGCAAAGGTCTCGAAAAGGTCTGAGAAATTATCCAATGGTGGGGGCATGGGTACGGTAATATGACAGTATAACAAAGGTACATAAATTAGGAGGATTTTCAAAGTTGGCTTATAAGTTTCATGCTGCCTTGTTTTATTCTTATTTTATATTAACTCACTCATGTTGTATGTATGGCACAGTGTAATCTATTGAATAAAATTTTTATCAAAAAAAAAGTATTGAAGCGGATCTGGGAACCGTTACGGTAGTGGTAAGCTACCGTAAGCGGTTGCCTAACTGCCATTTTCAGTACTGAAAATTGCACACGGATAACTCATGAACGGATAGGAATTTTGAGAAGCGGTTTTTTGCAAAAGACGAATAAAAATATAGTTTATGACACAATGGGTTTGAATTCAAAATTCGAAAGTCAACGTTAGGGCTAGCCCTTGCTTTTTAACGCAAAAAAAGCATTCGAATATGACACTCCGTTGTGAAGATAAACAAACATCCGGTGAGTAAATTTTGATACACCCTGTACAGGGTGTTTCATAATATACTCTCCGGATGTTTGTATCTCTATCTCCACAAGGGGGTGTCATTTTCAAATGCGGTCTTGTGCAATCAGTAGCCAGAGGCTTCAACGTTTACGCACGCAAAATTTCAACTTCTTAGGCCAAAAGGAAGCAGCTCAAAACAGCTCATAAAGGCTGACCTCAGAAATCGGGGTTTTGCCTAATATTGTACCACAATAAAGAGCATATTCTACCATCCAAAAGCTAATATGTTTTCAAATCCTGTTCAATATCCCATGTATGACGCGGCAGAACCAAATCTACTATGCCATTGTGAAGGAAATTGAAAAAATCATCAGTGTAGTGCTAACTTCGACCATAGCCCGGGTTTATTCCCCATAGTGAAAAAAACGTAGGGGAAATGTTTGTGCCTCTCACTTAATCCCAGTTTGAGATTTCATACTCTCTTCTCGTTTTGCAGAAGGACTACAGGGCTGACAATTTTGCCTGCACAATATCCAGCCCTGTAAAAGCCTTACCTACTGCCCAAACGTAAAAGAGCGTACTGAAATCGAACGCTGGGATGATAACTGAGAGGCACAAACATTTACGTTTTTTTCACTATGGGGATGAGACCCAGGCTATGGTCGAAGTTAGCACTACACTGATGATTTTTTCAATTTCCTTCACAATGGCATAGTAGATTTGGTTCTGCCGCGTCATACATGGGATATTGAACAGGATTTGAAAACATATTAGCTTTTGGATGGTAGAATATGCTCTTTATTGTGGTACAATATTAGGCAAAACCCCGATTTCTGAGGTCAGCCTTTATGAGCTGTTTTGAGCTGCTTCCTTTTGGCCTAAGAAGTTGAAATTTTGCGTGCGTAAACGTTGAAGCCTTGGCTACTTATTGCAAAAGACCGCATTTGAAAATGACACCCCCTTGTGGAGATAGAGATACAAACATCCGGAGAGTATATTATGAAACACCCTGTACAGGGTGTATCAAAATTTACTCACCGGATGTTTGTTTATCTTCACAACGGAGTGTCATATTCGAATGCTTTTTTTGCGTTAAAAAGCAAGGGCTAGCCCTAACGTTGACTTTCGAATTTTGAATTCAAACCCATTGTGTCATAAACTATATTTTTATTCGTCTTTTGCAAAAAACCGCTTCTCAAAATTCCTATCCGTTCATGAGTTATCCGTGTGCAATTTTCAGTACTGAAGACGGAGTTAGGAACCGCTTACGGTAGCTTACCACTACCGTAACGGTTCCCAGATCCGCTTCAATACTTTTTTTTTGATAAAAATTTTATTCAATAGATTACACTGTGCCATACATACAACATGAGTGAGTTAATATAAAATAAGAATAAAACAAGGCAGCATGAAACTTATAAGCCAACTTTGAAAATCCTCCTAATTTATGTACCTTTGTTATACTGTCATATTACCGTACCCAACGCCCCCACCATTGCAGAAATTTCTCAGACCTTTTCGAGACCTTTGCGTTATAAAAATCGACCTGTATCCGTGCACGTACAAGTGCGAGTAAAGTTGGGAGATTGACACTTTGTTCCTTCAGATTCCATACTGGTTCCCAAATCCGTCTTCAATACTAAAATTTATAGATTATTATCGTCGAATAACTCGGGAATGGATAGGAATTTTGAAATGCGTTTTTTGCAAAATACAGATTGCACTCTTTCCCCCACTTTTCCCCTCCCTTCTGGACAGCAGGACAGCTGCTTTTTAAAGTATATTTCTCTTCGCAAAAAGCTTTTTAGCAGCAGCTGTTTATTATTCTTTTTATTACCTTCCAATGTAGGTGATGGAACCTGGTAAATAGACCGTGTTGTGTATCATTTGTTCAACATCTGCAACAGATGTTCCATCCTTCAGATTCCCAACAATAGTGGGATATTCACTAAACCTCATTATGCCAATTCGGGTTCGTTGTGCCGCGATAGTTGCAGTAAGCTTCTGTGCCATTTGCCAGAGAAAGTTTTTTGCCTAAATATGATTAATTTACTGTACATACACATATTAAAATGCGATTTCAGGTGGGTTTGAGAATATCGCGGACAGGGGGTACACCTTGCGAATGGCGCTACCGACACCGGCTGATAGAGGAGGACATGACGCATCGAACAAAAAAATTCCCAGCCAAATCCGTCCACAAATGACGGAGATATTCACGCTCAAAGTCAGACAACCCCGTTTTTTCAGGATTTTGCACGTTTTCAGGGGTAATTTGCCCCACAGTGGGGCTAGGGGGCTGAAATTTTTATACACACTGAGTACCCATGGGGGTACAGGTCTGTGCAAAATTTGAGCGCTCTAGCTGCTCTGGGTGTCTAGATACAGCACCCGATACCATAATTCAGCGAAAACACCTACGTGCTTTTCAAACGGTCAAATGGCGCGGGAATTTTTTCCTTTCCATGTGCCGGCTGTTTTTTCTCTCATTTTGTAGCCCAAATTGTCCTCTTCAAAACGAGGTACCTGCCGACTAAGAGACACTAATGGGAAATTTGCCTAGGACGTATCGGAAGGTGGCTGAGTTGAGTGAAAATCGCCAAATCTGGCGTTTTCAAAAGCGCGCGTTTCCACAAGTGCGCGTTTTCCGCTATATTGATTTTTTCGAAATTCTTGCAGTACGCCGGACTTCTCCGGAAATATTTCGGATGGTCTGCTGGGTTTTCCATTTTTCACCTGATTTACCCCATTTTACCCTGTATTGCACGTGCATAGTGTAAACATGCGAGACTGATGTAAGTCAGCCTCGCTGTTCCAGCGGGCTTCAGCGTATCTCTTTCGAGCCGGAACCGTGAAGTCACGGCCCAATGGATTCTGGCCTCTGCCTCACGCGGACGGAGGTAGACCACCGGAGGCGGTGCACTTCACTACCGGCGTGGTCTACCTGTCTCTTTCGTCCTGCAGCTGTGAAACCACAGTTCGATGGACTTAGGCAGTCTCCTGACCAAAGTGACTCTCTGCGTGCCTAAAGGCAACACAGGCCGAATATCTGAACAAGTACAGCAGCTGACAATGGCCTCCGGCCAGAGGAAGAAGGAACCTCACTCGGAGGAGCAATTAAGCATATTCCCAGCACTCAACAAAATTCTCTTTGACCCACAATCTTTTATTCACCACACACCTCCTTCTCACCAACACAGAACTGGCGTTTCAAAGTTTTTCAGTCTCTTTTATTCGCCTTCTGTTTCCCGCCTTCTTCCGGCTCACCGTGCTGTTTCTTCCTTCCGCCAATCAGCGCTTGCCGTTCCTCGGCGGCTCTTCATTGCCGCATGTGCTAGAGTTTTCTCCGCTGGGCGGCAATCAATCAATCCTTCTCCTTCGCCTTGTTCCTGCGCGGGCAGAGTCTTGTGCCGTCGCGCTTGCAGCTGGAACTGCCTCTCTGCCGTCTTGGGCGCTTCGGAGAATTCTTGATGTCGGCGCAAATATCACAGCCAATTAGTCTTTACACGTGCTGGCTGGATTCTTTTTAGGGGCGCCTGACCCGCCTTGCAGTGGCCTGAAGGTGAAGCTCGATCAGATGCACGGTTCCGCCGGAAGGCAACTCCTGGAGGCGATGGTGAAAGTCCTCAGCACAGACCGTGGGTCGTAATCACTCCCTAGGTTTCTTCAGGTTGGGTCCTGGATTCTTCAGCGGTCCCCGGGGAGCTGCGGCCCTCTCCTATTGGAGAGGCACCGAGTATCGTGGCTCAGTTTGAGCCACTTCTTTTATACCCATCCTAGTTTTCTAAGATAGACTCGTGTGAGACAGGGTGCTGTCTCCTCTGTTATCTTCTTCTGCTTCGGGTCTGAAAGAGGTTTCCGTTTTATTCAGAAGGATTTCCTTCTGAGTCCTCCTTTATCAGGTCCGAAAGCAGGATGTCTTCTTCCGGTACCCATTCGGGGATGTCAGCCTCTCCCAGGCCTGACTGTCCTCCTTCCTTGCTTGAAAAATGGACCACGGCCCCCTTATCAGTCGGCTTCGACTGATTAGGTTCCGCTCGTTTGAACGCGAAACTAGGAGCTGCGGTCACTACGCTTTGTAAACTAGGGCTCGGAGTACCGGGTGAGGAAGAAGTCATGCTTGAACTATCAGATGTATCCATCTTGGATTCTTCCTCCTCCTGGTGTCGTTTGACATCCAGTTTCACTGCAGTTTGCTCAAACCGAGCTAACAAACGCCCTTTTTCTGACGGAAAGCCCATGTGGAAATCTCTGATCTCATACACGGCTTTATGGCCTTCAAACATGGCTGGCTGTTCCACTACCAGCGCTTTTCGCTGATAGTTTGGCGGGGCAAAATTGCCATTATGAAGCTCTCGCCCATGTGTCTTATTATAGTCCCAAGTGCTATGGACAGTCACTGAACTGGGTTTCCCAGTTAGCATACGATAGAGTGCTGTCCTGAACGCTTGGTCAGAGATCATCGTCCCGAAATAGGCAATGCAATACCCCTGCTCTGTGTCCTGTAGACTACCCCTCAGAGCAAGTCTTTCCAGATCGTCACCAAGTGAGATTCCTGGTGGGGGAAGGGACTGAGCCATGATCAATGGCCATGCTCCACGGCTTTGCCAAGTGGGTCCACTTGGCTCTTTACCTGCTGCCCGGTTTTGACGCTTCCGCTCTCTCTTAGAGATGCGCCCCCTGACTCTGGCCTATCTGGTCTTGCGACCGTACCTGAATAGCCTGGAATTCCAGGTAGGCCCCTGTCCCTGAGCAGCAGGGAAACAGACTGGCCAACTGTGCTTGAAGTTGGCCTTGCCTTTGCAACTCTTGTCGAATTGCATCATCCCCTGAAAGCCCTACGGCTTGTCCCAGGGCTAGGGTAGGCTGTATGAGGTGTGAGTCCGCTGACCCAGTGGACTGCTGTCTGACCAGCTTTGCTACTGGTGCCCCATGCTTAGGTATTTTAAACGCTCCTGCCTCCGCCGTCGGCATTGCATACATAGGCATCGCTGAGGCCGACGATGCTATGCCGACGGGTTTCAGTGTGATCTGTCCAGTAGACAAGCCCATGCCCGGAGGACGCCAAGATGATGTGGTAGCAGGAGCTTGGGCCACCGCAGCTGTTGCCATGGGGCGGCTACTCATCATACTTCCCGTCGAAGCAGGTTGAGCCGCTTTACGCCCAATAGCAGATGCTTGCTTCACAGCTTGCTGTGCTTGCCGGTTCTTCTCCTTTCTTGACCAGGTCTGACTAGTAGAGGTAGCCTGCTGGGTCGGCACTGACTCCAGGTTCTTCCCTCCAGTTCGAGTACCAGATATTCCTTGTGGCTTTACCATTGGACCAGAGTATTTCCCTGGTGCCTGTGGCGGCCAAACAGCTTCCACCATCCTATGAGACGCCGGCGGGTCCGCCGATTCCTTCTCACAGAGCTTTTGTGTAAAAGCGAGGATGGAGAGGTTTTCCTCCACCACCAGAGTCCGTAGCTGATAATGGAAGTCCGTTTCATTCTCGAACTGTGCCCTTTGTTCTGTAAGTCTCTTGACTTGCAATTTTACCACCTCCACCTTTAACCACGGGTCATCCCCTGTGTCGGTGCACTCCGGCTGGCAGTACCAGATCTTTGAATCTGGATCCTGCCATCGTGCCTCTTCCGTCTGTGTCAATTGACACAAGACTCTCGCTCTCTTATAATGCCCTTTTATCCTTTCGGGCTCGAAATTGCGGCTCCACCAAGTCTCAATGGACATTTCGTCCTTGAACCCTTTAGCGGGCCTGCTGCCCGGATGGCCGGCTGGAGCGATTTCGGGACTTCGTCCATTATTTTCCATGGCATTGTGTCCCAGGGATCGTCTCCAGGTGTACGTGCTGGGCCTGTGGGGACTAAGTCTGGACTGACTAGGTCCCACGGTAGTGTGGGGTCCACCACAGTAGCCGGGGATAAATCTCCCTCGATGAATGTGCCTGGCGCTACCCACACCACCGGGGGTAGCAAGGGTGTGAGGCGAAATGGGATCTGTCCTTTAGACTGGATCCTTAAAACAGTATATGAACTGAAAATTGAGAACACA
>JASAMW010001221.1:0-29864 GCA_030247985.1 Epsilonema sp. ZAB3_2
TTCTCCGGCGGTCAAAAAACGAGGGTTTTTCAAATGGATAGTGCCAATTAGGAGTTTTCTGTGCATTATCCAAAATAAAATTAGTCTCCTAATAAAAAAAGATGTCCCAAAATGTTAGAAAATGTGCATCTCATACATTAGCCACAGTGCCAGTATAGTAAACACGTGGAACTGGGTATCTTGAAAAATTAAGACCAAAATTTTCCTCCATACTAAAGAAAAACGCCGATTTCGAGCTCATTCGGGATTCAAACCATCGCAATTTCCGAAGTATGTGGATCAAATAGCTGAAATTTTGTAGAGATCTCAGTTGAAGCCTTGGTTACAAAATAGAAAAGACCGCATGAAAATCAAAGGTGTGGTTGCAGAGTTAGATGCACTGAAAGGTGGATGGTTTATTATGAGACACTCTGTATATTTCTTGCTGCATTTTCTGCATATTTTTAAAATTTGTATACCTTGTGGCGCTTCCTTAGACAAATGTATAAATGCAGCTAAAAATATTCGCACAGCCGTGCACTCCTAGAGAATTATCTGAACAAACCTCTCTAGGGGTGCATGGTACAGCAAAAAGTTTATTTGGAGCGCCCTTGAAGCATTGAACATGGGCATCAAGGTTGCCAGGTGTAGTAATATATTACTACAAGTAGTAATTTTTGACTCTCTGTAGGTACCTACCTGAGGGGAGTAGTAACCGTAGTAGTAATGTAGTAATATTTGGTGTTGACCTGCTAGTATGGGAAAAACTTTCAGAAGTGCGTTTTTAGGCAATTTTGAGGTACAAATTTCAAAAATTTTCTTGAATTTTTCCTCCGAGCTCACTATTTTCTGAACGAAAATCGGCCATATTTTGCCATTTTTCATCTGAATCAATCTTTTCATGGTTCAGTACATCTTCTGCATGCAATTAGCTGAGTTTTAGCTTCATAATTGGCGCTTTTGCAGTGTCAAAATTTCAATACGGGTTTTGCGTAGTAATGAACCCTGAGTGCCAAAGTAATGAGGCATTTTGAGACCTGGCAACCTTGATGGGCATGCATACATGGACAGCGGTGTTTGGTTTGTTGATTGCTTCTGTGTAGTTGCTTCCGGTAAATGGCGGTGTACGCCATTCATCGGCGGCGGCGATGAATAGCAGCGTGTACGTGACTTGGAATTGTGTTGTGTACTGTCCAGGTGAATCCTGCGGAGGAGTTGGGCTCGGGTCAGTTTGGGACGGTGTACGGCGGTGTGCACCGGCAGACGGGGCGTCGGGTGGCGATCAAGGTGATCGCGAAGGAGCGCTTCGGGAAGAAGCAGAAGGAGCAGCTGCGCTCGGAAGTGAGCATCCTGCAGAACGTGAGCCATCCGGGCATCATCCGCCTGGATTCGAAACGAAAGACAAGATCTTCGTGGTGATGGAGGCGGACATGCTGCAGATGATCCTGAGCAGTCGACTGGGTCGCTTGAGCGAGCGCATCACCAAGTTCCTCATCGTGCTAATCCTGGCCGCTCTGCGCTATCTCCACTCCAAGGACATCGCGCACTGCGACTTGAAGCCGGAAAACGTCCTCCTGTCTTCCTCCGACACGGATTTCCCACAGGCGAAGCTCTGCGATTTCGGCTACGCCCGCTTCATCGGAGACTCCCAGTTTCGAAAGACAGTGGTCGGAACGCCCGCATATCTGGCCCCAGAAGTCCTGCAGAAAAAAGGTTATCGCGGTCGTCCGAGAGAATTCGGAGTTTTGCGTAAAATACACCAATCAAGTTTCGTGGTTAAATATTCACGCATTCCACGTGAAATAGTCTTCTACGACTCTGAACATTTTCGCATTCTCTTAATCTTCTTCAGATTTTCTGTGTCCTAATATTCTCTTGGTGCTGGTCTCACTTCTCAAGTCTTACTGCCATCAAGTTGCTATCGCGCCATGCTACTGTGAATTGAATTAGTACATAATTATGGTCAAGTAGACATGTGTTCTGTATGGGTTTAGGTTTACGGTCACTGGTCTAGAGGTATAACAATCCATGAACCGTTGCATTTATAAATACCTATGAACCATAAGCAAATGCTAGCTAACGTAGATTGATGCACTCCTCTGTTTGTTGGGTACCTACCTATGTACCACGGTTGAAAATTGTGTATTCATCTTTTCAGTGAAATATTAGGTTCACGCGGATTATATGTTATAGATTTCTATCAACAGTTTCTATGCTTATTTCTCTCAGCTATTATACCGACGTGAACTGTGCACTTGTATAAAGAGTACGTACATGCGACACGCTACTAGTACACGCGCCTCCACTTCAACCAATTTTGTTGCAATAGGCCTACCAGGTGCAATACGGTATGGTATACGTACGTAAAGCAAACTGCTGTCGTTCGCAATGGAAATGTATATGTGTATGTATGTATGTATGTATGTATGTATGTATGTATGTATGTATGTATGTATGTATGTATGTATGTATGTATGTATGTATGTACGTACGTATAGGAGGTACATGAACATGGAGTACATTATATTCTAGTAGTAATTTTTTGTGGGCATTGTTGAAGGAGAACCCATGCATTTGCCACCTCCACCACACAATCACCCACGATGCGATAGAAATCGAAATTCCGCTTTTTGGGAGGACTGTCTGAAGCAAGAAGAAGGACCCTGCTTCAAAAAGTATGCAGGGTACTGTGGGGTAAACCCGGACACGCGTTAAACCCGGACACCTTGTATGCTTGGCAACCAAACGACCGAATGAGACAAGTATTCCACCAATCGATTCCTTGAACTCTTCCTCTTTCAAATGAGCTATAGTCTGGCCAATAGCAGTTGGCACTTGAACTCAAGGCGCGTTGCGTAAAATAGATTTACAAATGCGGATTTCTGTCCACGCTTCGTGTACTCCTATTTAGCAGAAGTACATGCAAACTACGCAACTCGCCTTGAGTCCAAGTGCCAACTGCTATTGGCCAGACTATACCATGTTCATCATTTGCTGAAGCGGCAAGTTCAGAAAAGCTTAGGTGTCCGGGTTTACCCCGTGTCCGGGTTTACCCCATAGTACCCAATAGCTTTCATTGACTTACTCATTCACGCCACTAATTTTTTTGGTACGTACAAGGTACAGTACATAAGTACTATATTTGCACGTACACTACATTTAGCAAAACAAAATTTGAACAGGTCTATAAAGTTCGTTACTAATTATGCAATAACGTGGGTGTTTCGACTAATTACATTACTAGGTAAGTGCCTTAGCAGCCTGCTCTTCTGCACGTACAATCTCTTAGTATAAAAGAATGTAACAGTTGCCTTTCAGCTAGCTGTCCATCACCGGATAATGACCAAATCGACTACTTGCGCCAATGCAACAAGGAAACCTACGACCTGGCGGATCAAGCATTTGAAAAATGTTTCACAGATTATTCAGATTTTTACGAAAAGCCAGAAGTCATGTCCGGCATGCCTGGCTCCTTCCAGATGCAAGGAGGAAGAATGAGAGGACGGCCACCACCAGATGGTCAGGCTGGAGGTGATGGACAATGGCCACCTCCCCCGCCTCCGGAAAACGAAATGGATGGCAGAGGACCGCCGGGTTGGGCTCCTAAAGGTCCTAGTCGTGGTCCCAGGGGGCGTGGACCCCCAGATGGGCAAGGTCCAAGAGACCCTCCTCCTATGGGAGGGGAAAGTAGGGGCCCATGGAAACGAATGAAACGCTCCCCTCCTGACAGTCCTCCCTCACTGAACATTCAACAATAAAACTCACACTTTATGACTCCACACTCCATTAGTCAACGCATCATACACCAAATAGGGTTACTGGCTAGCCTTCACAGTATGTACCGTATAACTTGGTCATGGCACGAAATTTGTACTGCTAGTGTACATTATGAACAGGTTGGTTAGCGCTATGTACATCGTACATACTGTGGTTACGTTGTACGTATGTACATCACAAGTGATTACTATCAGTTCAGAGCATTGGACATGGGACGGTTTCTCATTGGTACGAACTTGAGCGAAGGCAAACGAGCTTGAATGGTCAAACAGTATCGCTCTTCTCTATCTGCAGAGCAGCAGCGGCTTCTTCACAGCAATTGGTCTCTTTCAGATTATTGCTATTTCCTTCCATGTCATGCCTACGCTGACTGTCGCTGTTCATCCATCGACTGTGACTTCCGGATGACAGCTGGTGTGCTTCTTCAACTACGAACCCGTTTGGCGCTGCAGCAGAGCGTTCGATCTGTGATTGGTTGTTGAGCGCTGGTCTTCGACGGTTAAGACTACGGCGAGATGTACGACGCTGTGGAAAGTTGGAGAGCTTTCGGATACTCGGTGGCAACAGTCGGACCATTGACTCTCGAAACATGACGTTATAGAAGCTGTAGATGACGGGATTGCAAATTACGGAGCACATGGCGATGCCGTAGTTGATGGCGAAGATGAAAGTGAACAGATCGTATGGTACCAGTACATGATAGAGATTGAAGTCTCGAATCATGTTGCCCAGGTTGAAGGGGGCCCAGGTGATGAAGAAGAGCAGAACCATGAGAGCCATCATCCGATTGGCTTTGCTGCGTCGTCGTAAGAGGCGTCGCTCCAGGGTTCCAGCTCCCGCAGCTGTCTGGTCATGCAGCAGCAAAGATTGGGATGTGCCCTGCTGCCGTCGCCACTCCTGTCGCTGACGAATCTGGCTACTCAGTCTACGACTGATGGACCAGTAGCACACGCTGCAGATGAGCAACGGTAACCCGAACTGAAGGAAAAGAGTGACTAGATTGTAAACCTTTCTAACCTCGACGCTCGGCCATTGTTCGTGACAGAAGCTGCCGCAGATATCGGAGAAGCGTCGGACGGAGCTGTAGATAATCAGCGGAGAAGCTAGGACAGCTCCCAGGGCCCAAAGTAGAAGCAGACAGCCTACGGCATGGCGAAAAGTGATGTGGACGCTCGCAGGATGTAGGATGAGAAAGTAGCGATCCACGGCTATGGCCATTAGGGTAAAGCTGGAGATGAAAATGCTCCAGGCTTGGATGAAGGCCAACACATGGCACATAAAGTCTGGCAAAATCCAGACGTTTCTTGAACAGATGGAAAGCATTGTGCCAGGCAAGCTGATAAAACAAATGATGAGATCAGAGCAGGAGAGACTGATAACGAAAACGGAACGGACGGTGAAGGAGATTTGTTTGCAAAGAGCCACCCAGACGACGAGCAAATTGCCAGTGACGCCAAGAAACCAGATGATGGAAAAGATGGCGGCCAGTGCTAACTTGAAGACAGGGCTGTCCACCATTTCAGGGAGAGCAACCTGGATGGGGACGCAAACATCAGCGTTGTCTTCAGGAGTGAGCAATGATGCATCGTCCGTAATGAAACTGTCATTGATGGCAATCGTGCTATTGTTTCCGCGGCTGCTGTAGTAGTTCATTATGAGATTGGTAGCAGTGAACAGCTGTTCGCTGCCATTGCTGTCTTCGGCCATTTCCGAATCCAGCATACCAGAAGCCATGCGCTTTGCATGACGAAGTAAATCAGCTTGAGAATCGCTTTGATTATTGGCTGAAGAAGACCTCAGCTGACTGAGAAGCACCTGCAATGCGTTATTGCAAGCGTCTGTCGCCATTAGTTTTGAATATTGATAGAGCGAATAGAGATGCCGCAAGATAAAGAGGTCCTCAAGGACGTCAAGGTACGTATTGCGATTGATGGTATGGGCAAAACAATTAGGATCAAAGCGACTGTCGTTCCGCCGGTAAGACAATACGTACCTTGTGAGAGCAGAGGCGTTGTTGATCACACAGGCGCAGATGAAACACAAAATTGACACAAAAGGAAATGAGGTAGGAAAAGCTCAAGAGGAAGCCCACATGATAATTATTAGATACACAAGCATTGCAGGGCTGCAACGAACCATGAAATCGAATTTTATGCCATATCCTGCGCCGAGCGCCGTACCTATGTAGGTCCGTACTGCACTGCGTACATACGTACGTATCAGTAACAAGTCACTCCCTCTCTCTACTGTACCTATGTATGTGCATATACACAGATGCATAAAGTCATTAGTTAGTCCTACTGGATCAACCAAAAATAAACTGATCATAGAGAGAAACAAATATCAAAAAGATCGCGTTTCCATTGCGCGTTCAATATTCTTATTACGGTTTGGTCGAACCCTCTCTTTTTCTTCATCGTCAGAATGTGTATATCGTTTTGACACAGTCCTAGCAAGCACCGGTGGCGAGGCGATGGTCAGTCAAGCAAGGAAAATGTGTCCTCCTGAACTACTGTAGTCTGCAGTGCAAAATAATCTGTTGCCCTGATGGAGATGAGTAATATGTATTCGCCCCTGCAAGGACAGATCATAAAGTCATTATGTGCGCGCGTGCGAGCACAACACAAACAAGCTGAAGCTACAGTAGGTGTCTGTGTACCGACCGGAGCAGCGGATAGCAACAAAATGCTGCTGCATAGCCAAATATTCATTACGTACATACGTAAAAGTTGAGTGTACACGTCTACGTACATAGGTAGCTCGTGCGATTCATTAGACAGCTTAATGGTTTCTTCTTGAAACGAAGCACACAAATGCGAAAAGCAGATCCTAACGAAGTGAAACAAAATGACTGTACGTATACAGGCCATTTTGCTCGCTCCGAGTAGCGCAAAAACCAATTGCCTTGCCTACATAACCTACACATACCTAGTAGCCTATCTGTTATCTTGTGGCCCTTAAAAGCTTCCGCCACGAATGCTTTTGCAGTGTTTTTTTTCCAGATGACTGACGGCGTTGCTGCTATCATGTACGAGGACAAGGAAAGTACATTAGACAGTCGAAACCTCATTATGTCAGTCGAGTCGCGAAAAGACTATAGGAAACATCCATAAAAAGACGCTTTTGTCAATTCCTTGCTTTTGTTATGATCTATTAGCAAAAAGGTGGGTTCTAACGAGGTGGCACATTTCCGTACAAGTCACTTCCTCATAAATCTTTATTGAATGTCAAAGGCCGGATAATTTCCCCTTTCTATTTCTATCGCAAAACTCGATTACACAGTTCTGGATGCACCTAGTAATGCTTCCGGCACTGCACTAAGCACAGCGCATGGAAACCGCGATGTCAGCTAACCTCCGCACCTGTACCAGCTATCAGGGTGCTCGTGCTATCACCAACTTGCGCTATATGTATAGCCGCAGCAAAAAGGAACAAGGCAAAAAACACGTATTATCACGGATGCATTTTGCGAGGAAAACTGTTCTTTTTTTCAGCCAAATTCCAAGCGTATCTGGTCCGGACAAATTTGATACTTACGACACTTACGTGCATTCCTGTAGGCAACAAGTTATTGGTAGAATAGAAGCTTGTATTCTTGAACCAAAGACCTGCCACTCAAAACTAATTGGCGGGAGACGCTTGAGTGTCATCGATCACATCATAGAAAATGCGCCTGCTTCATCTTTGGAGCTTAGAAGACAAACTACAGTATTTTAGGTTGGAGGAAATAGCAGCGTTGTTTTGATCTGAGCGAAAATAGCAAAGATATTCAAAAATGGAAAAAGCAATTTGTTATCAACGAATAATCGCACAATGCTCCTCCCCCGGTTGTGCTAATACGATATGTATGTATGTGCGTGGTCGTGGTGTATAGTATCAAATCAAGCTGAACAAGCGAAAGCGTCCATCATTTATCAGTCTGGCTGAGTCGAGTGATAAGAAGGAACATCGAATCGTACATCAAGCTCCTCTGCACTATTACACTATTATAAAAGCAAAGATAACGATTGAACAGCGAGGTTTGAATCAGAACAGAATCTTTGTTGGTGGCCGGCCGCGGGTAAATTTAGAATATTTTACAGTATTTTTCGATGTTACTATCTAATTTACGTTCCAGTTGCCCACTCATCCAATTCACAATTCACAGTTCTCGCACTATCAATGAGTATATTATTTCTGGTAAAGCACGTAAACGTAAAGGTAACAGACACCTCCTCTTCGAACCGGAGCAAAAGCGGTATGCGAAGGAAGCGTGCTCGTAAGCTCAACTAGAAAAGGTCGTAATTCAGTCGACGATACCCCATTCAAAAGCGGAACCTCAATCTGTGATCCTTTACTTTGCCACTAGCACAGTAGAAATAAAACACGTGGTTGTCTGACATAAAATAGACTATTGTACATACAATGTCAATACGGTTCTGTTCGGTTCTGCGATTGCGGTTGCTGGGGGAGTTGGAAAGGCGCAGTCCAGCATTATTTATCACACGCAACAATCGTATTTATTCGTTTCGATTTTCTCCCAAACTGCCTGAAATATTACACGAAATTGCACTCAACGCCGCTTGAAAGTGAAAAAGCGTGCTGCAAGAATTTGTGGAGAGTATACGATTGCTTTTGCGTGACAGTTGATTATTACAGAATTAAGTACAAGCTGAGCAAACAAGTCGTGTATATCGTTATTTTTCTTGCAATACAGATAGGCTACCATAGGTAGAGTACGGTGCTTACTTGCTTGCATAACCCCACGATTTACCAGGAATTTACGTACAATCCTTGCATAAACTTACATACACCAAGGATTATGTAGACTTCAGAACAAAAAAAATAAGTTCATGAGTTCTGTCGCAGACTGACATTTCCTGTGTGGATTGAAGAGACACAGCGACAGAGACACCCGAAAATCTGGTAATATCCCATTATGCCGGATGATTTGTCGCGTTATGCCGGGCCTGTCTCTTTATTCCTCATATTTTGCCCCGTTATGCCGGACCCCAAAACTGTCGCTTTATGCCGGAAATTGTCGCGATATGCCGGACCAGTTGTCTCGTTATGCCGGGTCTAACCTTTCAGCCTGTTGTCGCGATATGCCCGACCAGTCGTCTCTTTACACCGGACAAAATCTCGTTAGGCCGAATCAGTTTTTTTGGGTATTCAATGTAGGTAAACATTCACGCACCGCACGCTGAAATATTAGCATACAATAGCCTCCAATTTCGTCCAATTTCGTCTTCAACTCGCTCAACATACGTGCTGTCGATCATGGTACCGGACTTGTACTTCAATGCTATCGTCGATGGACACATTTTTTTATGTATTTTGTTATTGTACGTAAGTAGCCAAGTGTACGTGTATATGTATCGTATCGTATGTATGTACGTATTTGGTAATACGCCGTATCGCCCTGGTGGCGTGATTCTTCTGATACTTTGATATCTCTATTTATGCAAATTTAGTTTCATTTTCGCTATGTATTTTGTTTAGGTAGGTATAGGGCCAGGCCCAAGAATAACCCATCGTGTCATGTAGTACGTAGTGTGTATGTACCCAAAAAAAGCCTGACCTAGGCATAAAGCGACAAACTACCCGGCATAACAATACAGCATTCGGCATATCGCGACGCTCCGGCATAAAGAGATTTTGTCCGGCATAACGCGACAAACCTTCAGGCATATCGCGACAACGTCCGGCATAACGAGACTCCGGCATATCGGGACAACGTCCGGCATATCGCGACAGCGCCCGGCATAACGCTACACCCGGCATAATGGGACACAATCGAAAATCTGGCGCTTGATTGGGTCGGAAAGTCAATATTTATTGCTTTGCAAAGTAAGGCTATTAAGGCAAGATTTTCCTGGCGTGTGCATTGTTCACGGACACCCTCAAAATTTCGCATTTCCTATTCGATTCATAAATAAGTACTACAACACATGGGAAATCGAATGCAAAAAACTGCATCTCAAAATTCGCCCTCGTTGAGGAGTTATAGATGCGCAAACCCTCCTGACCCGTTTTAAGGCGAAAATTACATAAAATGCATTCTTTTTAGGTTCCAGTGGACGCAGCCGGCTGAAATTTTGTACACACATACCCCCTATGGGACCCTACCTGCAGGGAAATTTTTAGCCTTCTAACCCTCTTCACACTGGAGTTATGGCGTTTTACAGTCAATTTCCATGCAAACTGGGGCTAGATTTTTTTAGGTTATATGCCTATAGCTCATTAGATACAGTACCGGCCGCTCTGAAAATTTTTATCCCTTTAGGTAACCCATTATAGTTTACGAAAATACAAAAAGAAAAAATTCGGTAGTGGTCCGAGAACGAGAACGGTCCTCATGAATAGTGAAAAATTCAGGAAAAATTTTCCCGCCTTTTTCTATTATTCAAGATAAATGAGAAGTACCACTGGAGCTTCTTCCTAAAAAGTAACCTATCTTATGTAGAATTTGATGCAGATTTCAAAAATAAAATTGGTTTTCAAAAAAAATTTAACCCTTACCCAAAATTCTCAAAAATATCTAAAAAATATACTACTTTTGCAAAATTATATGCTAGGGGTTAAATATTTTTGGAAAACTAATTTCATTTTTGAATTCTACATCAAATTCTACATAAGATAGGTTACTTTTTAGGAAGAAGCTCCAGTGGTATTGCTCATTTATCTTGAATAATAGAAAAAGGCGGGAAAATTTTTCCTGAATTTTTCACTATTCATGAGGACCGTTCTCGTTCTCGGACCACTACCGAATTTTTTCTTTTTGTATTTTCGTAAACTATAATGGGTTACCTAAAGGGATAAAAATTTTCAGAGCGGCCGGTACTGTATCTAATGAGCTATAGGCATATAACCTAAAAAAATCTAGCCCCAGTTTGCATGGAAATTGACTGTAAAACGCCATAACTCCAGTGTGAAGAGGGCTAGAAGGCTAAAAATTTCCCTGCAGGTAGAGTCCCATAGGGGGTATGTGTGTACAAAATTTCAGCCGGCTGCGTCCACTGGAACCTAAAAAGAATGCATTTTATGTAATTTTCGCCTTAAAACGGGTCAGGAGGGTTTGCGCATCTATAACTCCTCAACGAGGGCGAATTTTGAGATGCTGTTTTTTGCATTCGATTCCCCATGTGTTGTAGTACTTATTCATGAACCGAACAGGAAATGTGAAATATTGAGGGTGTCCGGCCTTCTATAGTCAGACTCTCACACGACTCAGAAACCTTGCCTTAAAGCTATACGCTATAAGTATGTACGATAATGGGCGACTGATCATTGAGATGAAAGAGCTCTCGAGTAGGGATCAACACCGAAAAGTCAAACGATGAAGCGGTGCCAGTAAATGGGATTATGGAATTTTACTGTCGGTCAAGTGGTCAAGTTCCAAGCACTCTCTTTTAGCAAAAGTATACGAGTCAACCCAAATGCCAACAAGTTCTCACGCCAAAAGAAAAGTCAGGTCTTATGTTTTAGTCAGTTGGATTGCCTACGGTATACCGCAGTTTCGAACCTAGCTGTCTTAACCACTCGCATTCACATTTCACACTTTTAGCACTAAGAAACTTTTGGATTTCGTTTCTCTCTCTCCTATGTACTACGCGCATGTTGCTGCTGACGCTTGTGCGCGATAAATCTTTGTTGAATAAATGACAATAGGAAGACAGTATCAAGGCCAGAAGAGCCTCGGTTTTCCAATCAATCTTTGGCTTTGTCCGATCTGTCAGATTAGTGGGCGCATTGGCGATCATTGTCAGCATAGAAGATGAACGCAGGACAGGACATATGGTAGTTTCCTAGTTTCCTATAACAGGTGCCCATGCCCAGTATTGGCCTGGTTGGGTTTCCTTCCAGATCCCATGTGTCGCGAAGAAGTTTTTTTTAGCTCCATGTCCATAGCTCAATGTTGGATTCTGTCGTTAGGTGAGTTATTGGTGTGACAAAGATAATGAATTGGCATATGATTTGCATATGCATGGGCGTTCTTCTCTTGCTATTGTCGCGACTAACGCATATCCATCATTTCCTGTGGGATATTACTGATGAGTTGGGGTTCAGTGACAGCGATGGAAAAGTCTGGGATGTTGACAGGCCCGAGTTTTCTACGGACTTACATTTTGCTTGTTGCTTTCAGTTGAAGGATGAGGCCACGTGTATAGCGTACGTACGTATATGTGTACGTACAGGCATGGCGTACTTACAGTCACATACGTACGTACGTATACGTCTAGGTATGTATCTTTGTGGGAGGTGTATGTGTAAATAACGAGAAGCGAAACGGATTTCATTTTGAGTCCAGCCACTATTTGGTGCTAATTTATCATTTTTGATGAGTGCCTGTAAAAGGTGGGGAAGCCCTGTGGCTTTCAGCCACTTCAAGGCGGATTTGAAGTTGACACCAATCTCGTAGATGAGGCAGGGTTCGCCTGCTGCTATGGGCTTGGCGCTGCTTCGCTTTGGGTGTTTTCGCGAAAGTTGGGCGAGCAAAGATCATCGGAATTCATCACCCTCATCTTCACCCCGTGATAACCGCCAACAATCACGAAAAGGGGCTCTGACTCTGGGCCTTCTAGCTGCTTCTCGCTTTTCCCTCTTTTATCCTATTATCGTTTATCAGCGCGTCAATTCTACGGAAGTGTAAATTCAATAAGCCCCACTATACATACCGTACGTACGTACATACAACCATGCGTTTTGATTCTACAGAATAATGTACTATAGCTTTACGTCATTTATGTACATATTTCAGATCAGCGAACGATAAGTCGTGGAAGAACCAACTTATGGTCATGGTGTACCATTATGATGCTGGATAACGTCAAGTACTGATTTATTTTCCGACCAGCCAATTGCGATGGGTTCTTCAACGCTTAGTGTCACTTTCGCCATTTTTGTTCAGCTACTGCTGGTTAGCGACGCCACCGTCACTTGGTGGTAAGAAAAAACGCAATAAATTTCGCACTTACTGTCATGTGTGTGCAGTCGTGTGTATACATACGACTTGACTTGATTTCGTCCAGGTCCTCCGTCGCCCAACTCAGTGCACATCATGACGTTTACCCGGAGGATGACAGCCGCATGGTTCTGAAGCGCCCGTTGTGCAGTCAGCTGCCTGGCTTGTCCTCTGGTCAGGCACGCATTTGCGAACTCTTTATGGATCATATGCCAGCGGTGGGACAAGGAGCTCGACACAGCATCGAACAATGCCAGAACCAGTTCAAGGAAAGACGCTGGAACTGCTCCACTCCGTACGGATCTAGCGTATTCGGACCAGTTCACGTAATCGGTAAACCACAAGTTGTTTTCTTTTCCCCATTATATGTAGTACAGTAACTAGCAATCGCTATGAAATGAAATGGGCAAAACAAAAGCGGCTATCGCTCATGGCGCGTTTCACGCTGGCGTGTCGCGTTCCGAATATGGCGATAGCCGGGTAAGGGGGGGGGGGGGGATCGGACCTAACGGGAATCGAACCGGCTCGCTACTTCTGTCACAACGCTACCACGTGTCGTCCAATCTGAGGCACAGGCGAATCGAACCGGCCACCCTCGACTACTATACAGCGCTCTGAACTACATATTGACACACGACGAACACGACCATATACAGATATGATACGTGCCACGGGCAGATATGGCTAAACTCGCCATACGTAGTTTAGAGAACTACCGTATATGTAGTAAAAGCACATAACTGGCTTGGGACAATATCGCCATGTATGCAGTGTACCTACGTTACATATCGGCATAGGTTCTCGAGAAGCAGCATACACCTATGCCGTGATATCCGCCGGCGTGGCTCATGAAGTGGCGCGTCAATGCCGATTCGGTCTGCTGTCCTCTTGCGGCTGCAGCGAAGCCAAACGACCCAAACAGCTGCATCTGCAGTGGGTGTGGGGCGGATGCGGCGATAACTTTGAATACGGCAACGATTTCAGTCGCAGCTTCATCGACATTCGAGAGCGGGAATTTGAACATGAGCACGATCAGGAGAAAGTAGCCAGGGCGCTCATGAATCGATGGAACAACGAAGTTGGACGAAAGGTGTTTTACTACGTACAGTTCAAGGAAAGCCATATTTTAGAACGTAGTCCTGTCCAATCAACTTCTGCACATATGTACGTAGGTAAACAACACAAACGCTTTGTTTATGACAGTTTATGCGCATGCAGTAGTGTCGTCAGGCCAGGCCTATACGTGAATATTTTTGTTTCTGTCAGATGATCAAGCGACGAACGCGCGTGTCCTGCAAATGCCACGGTGTAAGCGGTTCCTGTAATTTGAAGACGTGCTGGAAGCAGATGCCATCAATGGAGGAAGTATCACGCTTCCTTCTGGACAAGTATGACAATGCCATGCGCGTACGACTAAACACGCGCGGGAATCTACAGTTGGTGCAACCGTCGTCTTCATCGAAGGACGAAGAAGATTACGACGATGAATTCAAGCAACAATCATCAGCTTCCTCGACTTCCGTCTTGCGTCGCCGTCGAAAATTCCGATCGCCGTTGTCGGCGGGACGAAAACGACGAAAATCGACGAAACAACTGGATCTGGTCTACTTGGACGAATCTCCTGACTACTGTCGCCGAGAGCTGAACTTTGGCACGTTGGGCACGCAGGGACGTCTGTGCAATAAGACCAGTCATGGCATGGGCAGTTGTGAGTTGCTCTGCTGCGGCCGCGGCTACAATACTTTCAAAGAGGTGCTGACAGAGAAGTGCAACTGCAAGTTTCAGTGGTGCTGCAAAGTCGTATGCCAGCTTTGCTCTCGTAAGGTCGACACGCATATTTGCAAGTGATTGACGTGCAATTTTGGAACGTAAAACTTCAGTGCTGTTTTCATCTGCAGGTTCTTTTCTAATAGTAAAATTGGTGAAATATTTACGCATGTTCTTGACCGTTGTGGCCGTGTTGATGTTGTATGTGTCTCGCTACTAGCTAATCTTGTTCAGAAATATTTGATGATTGCTTCCATAAGGCAATAATGCATTGATAATTATTTTTGTGTTATTTATGTTTAGCCTGTCCTTTGATAATAATCTTCTGCTACGCCACTACAAAAATCCACTACTGCTGTCCTATCCTTGAATTCTGCCTCAGGTTCTGCCGAAGTAAAAGTGACAATAAGTATTTTTTGTGTCCGATTTGCAAAAACCGGTATTTTATTTTCTAATGGCCAATAAATAATTGCATTGCGTATAGTTTCCAAGTTACGGTAAGCCCCATGGACACCTTTAAAGTAAGTTTCTAGGAGTACATGGGTAGGCCCCTTTGTCATTTTCGTCAATATAATATTATATCTACTTCAATCAACTCAAGTTGACCAAGTTCCGTCCCGTCGTCTATTTGTGAAAGTAAAATAGCGCATTGTAGAAGCGTGCTAAAAAAAGAAGCGGGAAAATGTCGCGGGGTAGCTCTGCTGGTTTTGACAGGCATATTACAATATTTTCGCCGGAAGGACGTCTGTATCAAGTTGGTAAGCCTTGCTTCCTCTTCTTCGTCGCTTTCTCGGTGTTGGTTGCAATTGATCTCTGTTGCGTTTCAGAGTATGCATTCAAGGCGATAAACTCGGCGAATTTGACGGCTGTTGCCTTGCGTGGAAAGGATTCAGCATGCATAGCCATACAGAAGAAAATACCAGTGAGAAGAAAAGTTGCATACGTGTACGTACGTACATGAAGCGGACCATTGTTTGGCCTGTGGTTAGCCATCCATGGTGTGAAGGAAATGTATTGTATGTTGATAGGACAAGCTGATAGATGCAGGCACCGTGACGAGCGTGTATTCGATTACGGATAAGATCGGTTGTGTCATGGTGGGAATGATACGTAAGAACAACTGGGCGATTTCTCGTTTCCATTTCTGTTGCTGGTGCGTGATATCTGTTGGTGTTTTTCTAGCTGATTGCGTGTTTCAAGTGCAGCGTGCGAGATCGGAGGCTGGCAAATGGAAGTACAAGTACGGCTATGATATCTCCGCGGATCAGCTGTGTCGACGAATTGCTGACATCAATCAAGTCTACACGCAAAACGCCGAAATGAGACCTCTAGGCTGCGGTACACGATGCACTATTCACTAGTGGTGTTATAGGGGGACATGGCTGCAAGGTCGCTTTGCTCTAAATTCAGGTCGGCCCCAACCCTTCTAGTGTTCTTATGGCTAGCCGAAACATCATCGTCACGAGCTGAGTTCACCCAGACTGCTCTCATAATACAGTAACGAAACGATTCGTCGTCCCTGGGTGAACTCGTGACTTTGATGTTTCGGGTGACGCTAAGACTGGAAGCGTTGGGGTTATCTGAGAAAAAGGGGCGATATTGCTGCCACACTTTCCATAATACTAGTAACTCATATCGTGAATAAACGAGCAACTGGCTGACACGTACACTCTTCTATTCTACTTGATACGAGAATGGGACAACAGATATGATGGCTTTTTTTAGCGATGATTCTGATAGGGTATGATGAGGAGCAGGGGGCGATGCTGTACAAGACAGATCCGGCTGGATACTACTGCAGTTTTCGTGGAGTCAGTGTCGGACCCAAGCAACAGCAGGCCAGCAGTCAACTGGAGAAGAAACTCAAGAAAAGCAAGGAGTTCGACCAGAAGGAAACTATTCAGGTAATGTACGTACAGTACCAGTCATAACTAATGACCCACTCTAAAAAGTGCCAACTGTGACCTGTACGTGTAAAATAATACATGCAGATTCTGCATATAATATGTATCAAAAGAAACAACGTAGACGTAGTTTGTTTGCTGTGTTGAATATGAACATAGCATAGGCTGTATGCATGCACAGTACGCGAAGTGATGCGCCCGTTTTGTTTATTGTTGTTGCAAAGCTGATGTCTTTTTTGTCAGTTGACCGTTCACTGCCTTCAAACGTGCCTAGCTGTGGACTTGAAAGCGGACGAAATCGAGGTCGTTTGCGTGAGCAAGGAGAAGCCTAATTTCGGGTGTGTAAGGTCATGGTGTAGCTTACTCAATACATTTTTACGTGTTGTATGCAAAATGGGATAGATTGTATAATGAAGAGGTGGTTTCAGGAAGTTGACCAATGATGAAGTGGAGGTGCACTTGCAAGAGATAGCTGAGCGTGATTAAGAGTGCAGGCACGCCAGGCGTCGTCGTGATCTTATTTTCTCCTCCGTCTACTGCGATTTTCTACTGTTATTGTTTTCTTCGGTTGTTGTTTAGGCGTATGAAGGCCCACGTATTTTGTAGGCGTATGAAGTTCTGTACGAATACGGTATTGTGGCGATAAAATTATTGCCAAAGTTGCCGAAAGCTTTTCTGATTGCTTTGAGAGTGTTACTCTTGCACTCGCAGGTGCCAATACCTGTTACTTGTGCATACGATACTAATTGCACGCGTCTGGCGCTAAACGTGGCTATTGGGCGAGTCCTTTCGTAGACAGTCAGAAATTTGTGGTCCAGCAGCGTCATGGATATGTTACAAGCTGAGATGGAGCGGAAGCGTAAACAGATTGAGAAGGTTGCTGTAGTGGCGCCGGAGAAGAAATATTTTCGCCGTGGAGATCTCGCAAAGAAGCAGCAGGAAGAATACTGGAAGAAGTACTACGCCAAACAGAAGGCAGCCACATCCAGCAGGAAGGAGGCGGAAGATGCGGCTGACAAGGTACTCCACTGTCTGTCTTCGGACTGTACATTCATGCTTCCATCGACGTTTTATTAGGTTGGAGGGGGAAAATCAAGTCCGATCCTATTGATGATTTAGTGCAAGGGCAGTTAGAAACTACGTTAGCTAATTATATGCCTATTGGAGATGGATTGGGGTGGCCCCCGAATTGCCAGTGCGCACTCTGTTGTGGCTGTGTACACTTTGATAAGGGTGGTTTGCGTGTGTTGCAGGAGCTGAGTGTTGGTACAGATGAGGCGGTGGAGATTCTGTTGGGTGAGGAGGGTGAAGATGAGTCGAAGAAGAAGCATCCAGCGCGACGCGAGGTTGTCAGACGACTGAGGGAAAGAGGACAGCCCGTTCGTTTCTTCGGGGAAACAGACAGAGATGCTTGGCGTCGACTCAGACGACTGGAAGTGGACGCGCCTGAACTCAAGGAGGTACTTTACTTACTTACCTAATACCTGTATGTACACACACACAATGTAGTTTTCATCTAAAATTTGTCGAAAAAGTTCAATGAGTTGCCGTACATGAAAATTGCACATGTGTACGTAATATTTTCCGTTCAGGGACGCTACAACGACTTCAAGGCAGCAATGGATCAGGTGGATGCGGAATATGTGAAGGAGGTGATTGGTGGCACCCTGCATGATCGAGGAAAACACGACGTGAAAGTTGACTCAACCCTGGACGACATAGAAAACATCAAGGTAATAAGCCTATGTCCACCACGAACAAAGGAGGTTCGATTCAACAATTGTTCTCTAGGGAAGGATATCTAATTTTTTCTGCTAGACTCCTCAGAACTTAGCTTTATCAAATCAGTTAACCTTAGATCTGTTTGACAACGCGCATAATGCCAGCCCACGCATTGTTTCTTTCTAGGAAATGGCCAAAGAGTTCAACAAGAGACCGGGCCGAGACTGTGAAATCATATTCGCCTACTTCAATGTGCGGAAAAGCTATGCATATATTGAATACAACTCATGTACCTATGCCGTTCACGTTCAGTTGAGGTGTATGGTCTTTTTGTCTTTTCAGTACATTCTTCAGCGCTGGGGATACGACCTGAATGCGCGGCCAGAGCATGTGAAGAGAAGCGGAGAGGGAAAGAGGGACGCGGCCACGCAAAAACAGACGGCCACCTACGTCGATACGCTTTTTCAAAAACTCAAGACAAAGGTAGGCACCGTTGTAGTAAGGTTAGGCACCTATGGACAGGCATAAATTACACGAACCTTCCTGGACCAAACATTAGTGGGCTACACACGTGGTGAGTAAACTCACGGTGAATTCACGGTGAGTTTGAACTTCGAGTTTCATTTTTCGTGTAGAGCATTCTCACTTGCTTTCAAGCGCAAAATTTTTCTCACTCACGGTGAATTCACCAGCATCCCTATACTTCATCGCATACTTATGGGGAATTCCCCGTGAGTTTTCTCGACACGTATGTAGTAGCCCACTATTATTTCTATATTTACCCAATGCGTACTTTATAAAGCACGTCCCGTACGCATACCTTTGGTGGGGAAGAAGTGAGGCGGAGGTGTTTGTTGTAGGCGGTGAATGACGATATTCGGCGTCACCTGGTGCCGATCACTCAGTTCCTGCTGGACAGAAACTATCTGCTGGCCAATAACGCCTACATGGACATGGCGATAGGCAACGCGCCCTGGCCAGTCGGCGTCACTCGTTCCGGTATCCATCAGCGTCCTGGAAGCGCCAAAGCATACGTACAGAACATTGCACACGTCCTCAATGACGAGACACAGAGAAAATACATTCAGGTACAGTAACCACGCTTACAAACAGTATACAAGTATGCGTACGATTACACGTAGGCCTACCTGTGCGTTGTGGATTCTTTTACTGCTGTATGTAGCACCGTCGTGTCATTTCAGGGCCTGAAGCGCTTGATGACAAAAGCCCAAGAATATTTCCCGACTGACCCAAGTAAATCGGTAGAATACATCACAACAAGCGGTGGAAAGAGAATGGTCAACGGATCTGTGGTCCAACAATCCATTGTGTCGAGAAACATAAGGAGAGGTGACGTGAGGGGCGAGATGTAGGGGAGACAGAATGAAGCCGGCGTGATTGGAGTTGGACTTACAATGATGAAAACGTATGTTAAGTTGCGAGGGTGTGGGTTACCCGGCCCGCACCCGTCCTGCAATAGTACGCCGTTCGACTAAAAATGTGCTTTATTGGCCTGTTGCGCTGAGCTCCTGGGTGGTCACGACGTGACCCCGGTTGATCGGTGCCAGCGGGGTTGTCTTTTTTCTCTTCGCTCGCACCTTTTCCGCTAACTGCGCGTTTGTACCTGCCCCTGCCCTGTAGCGAGCGCAGGAGCGCTCAAAAGTTGGCCCAGCAAGACATCGTTTATCAACCTTCACCTCGCGACCACCCAGGAGCTTAGCGCCCAATAATAGTCTGTCCAGCGAAAGTTATCTTTTTGGACCTTTTCCTGTCAAAGGCGCAAGAATTCTCGCTGGACGGACTGATTGCGTCATACAGTTACAAGTGAATGTACAAACGTGTAGCAATATACTCCTCCGTTTGATTTATGTTACATCGGTATTTGGCTGCAGTAGACAGGCCCATATTTTCAACAACAAACTTTTACTCCAGATTCTTAGCCTTTTACACTTTACGATCTTACTTTAGTGTATTTACTCCAGAGCCTTAGACAGTGCCGCCCATTTACGCTTACTCTTACTGGTGGAAAAGAGGCGTGGCAAAAAATCCTACTCTAGTCCATTACGATTACAGTGTTACATACCAGTACGTACACGTACATACATGTGATGTACAATAGACCAATATACCACTTCTATGAAATGCGCGCAAAACAAACAAAAGAACAAAGCCAACAAGAAACACGCACACTTACATACGCCCAAATCGATACGATGATCATTGGATAATAACGCTCTTCTTCTTCATAAATCAATCATTCATCACTGATCAATGGTTATCCCCATTCATTGCTGGCACGAGGCAACAAAACCGACCAATTCATACCTATTCATTAGATAGATACAGTCCACGGACCACGGATTGTGCTCCGAACCGAGCAAACACCCACCCAACAATGATGAACCTGATAACGCAGCAGAGCCAAATAGAGAAAACACCCTACCATATCTGACAGAAGACCCAACGAAAAAACAAACCAACACAACGCAACACACCCATTACTGATTGATACGATACGTAAAAGCTGTAGCCCATCAAAACATCCAGTTTAGTTTAACCCATACTGAATATTACTGTCACAACTGCTACTTATGCGCAGCGCACCGAAGAACGGAGCGCCAGTACATGTGCGGAAGTATCACCTTATTGGCCACTCCGTTTTTTGGTACGCAACGCACAAAGTAGAATTGGTGGCGTGGCAGTCATATTCAATAAGGGTTAACAGTTGTCCCGGCTAACATTTCGGTATAGAGGTGACACTACAAAAGAAGCTACCTGTTACCCTTACGTTTGCTTACGATACGCAGCATATGCATGTTACTTTAGTAGATGTTGACAAATAGCGGTCATCACAAGTCAGAGACTTTCACTATACAGTACAAAAAGTAGGTAAATGGGACACTACAAGAAAAACCGTTGTTCACAGACACAATAGGAAAGAAAAGTTCTTCCAACAAGCTTTAGCTAGTAGCTCACCCCAGTGGTTCTTTCACGCCCAAAAAATTCTTGCACCATCATCTGAGGAAAAGAACAAACAAGAAAAGCAAACCACGCTGCGCTACATATACTTCTTGTACATAATCATCCATACATAAGCTACAGTACATGCAATGCTACAATTACGATACAAATAAAGTATATGTATACACCCTATGGAGAGAAAATCAAGAGTTACAAATAAAAATACACGCACAGATATTTTGCAGCGTCTGGAGTGTTCTGCTCTGGGACTTCTCCCAACAAAAGGCTAATTCCTTATCCTAATGTATGCACATGTACGCATGCTCCTAGGCGGCACTCGGCTCCATTGGGCTAGTAGGGCTGATACCTGCCGCGCATGTTCTGGCTGGTACCAGTGGCCGCTGCCCCGGTCTGCGCCTGACTGTACGGATCGTACGTGGCCGCCTGACCACCCGTAGCGCCTACAAAGGAACACACACACTATCTCACGCAGTACAAACATGCGGTTTTCTTTCTCCGCCCACGGGAGAAAACTTTCCTTGTCGAGTCCAACTTCCAAAATTTATGAGAGCGAGAAAAATGACAGTGCGCAACGACATAATAGAAAAGTCTGTGCGTGTAAGGCTGTCGAAAAAGAAAACCGACTGTAGTTCACGATCAGCATCTGTCTGTTGTGCCGCACAAACATATACTTATGTACTGCTGCTGTACATACGATAAATATTATCCATGCACATGCGCAGGTATGTACTGTACAACACAGACGAGAAGCAGAGGATGAATGGGCCTTACCGGCGGCTCCTGCGTACTGCTGGCCTCCCCATCCGCTCCAGTAGGAGTCGTAGTTGTTGGAGGAGTAGTCGCTGGAGTCGTAGTATCCGCCGCCGTAGCCCGCGCCGCCGGCGCCGTAGCCGTAGCCGGAGTAGGCGCCTCCCGCTGCGGCCGCCGCCGCCGCCTGGCCGTAGCCGCTGCCGTACCAGTCGCCCCAGCCGCCCTGGCCGTACCAGCTGCCCGCGCCGCCGGCGCCGCCCGCCTGGCCGTAGCCCGCCCACCCGCCGGCCCCGTACTGGCCGCCGCCGCCGCCGCCTCGGCCCCCGCGCACTCCGCCCCGTCCGCCGCGGCCCCCCTGCCCGCCCACCATCCCCCCGCCGCCCCACCCGGCCTGCTGCATCGCCATGAACGCGCGCTTCGGCTGAGGCACCGCCTTCTTCACGTCACACTACAACACACACCCACACGCAGCACTGCACACAGTCCTACTGTACTGCGCACGCCAGAAATCAAACTCGCCCATAGGAAGCCAACTAACTCTGGAGTGAGTGAACAGAACAGCGCTTACGAGTCTCTCTCCGAACTTCTGCTTGGGCTGAGCGGCGGCGTTGTCCGCGCCCATCTCCTCTTCGAACACGATGAAGGCGAAGTTGCGACGCACGTTGCGCTGCTTGTCGAACGGCCACTCGATATCCTCCACCTACGGTATGCACAACATTACACAAACAGCCATCTTTACACAGCTCTGGGTGCGTGCAGACGTGAATGTATGTATGTACACATCGAGTATACACGTGCGTGTGGTGACTAACCTGTCCGAACTGGGTGAAGTGAGCGCGTAGTTCATCCTCGGAGAAATCGCTGGGCAGTCCGCCCACGAAGACCATCAAAGAAAAGAAAATCAAATGTATAGCGTTAGTCGGCGTCGTTAGAATGAGTACATCACGGTTTCAGCAGCAAGAACAGCATTACAGATACAGATAAACATGTCGAAGCTCATAGTTACCTTCTTATTTTCGCGACTCTTCGCTGCTTTCACCTCCACCTTCTTCCCCTTGATCTCCTGGTCCTTGTTACGAAGAGCCTGCAACGAGCAACAAAAGCACGCTCCCAACGTTATCATTATTCATCTTGCTACATATGTATACTTAAATTCATCTTGTTACTTATGTACACTGTTGGTTGCCTGCACGTTGGTTACCTTGAGACAGATGTCTTGCGTTCCGAATTCGACGAATGCGAAGCCGCGAGAGCGTCCAGTCGCCTGGTCATACTTCACCTGGGCCTGAGTCACTTCGCCATACTGCGCAAAGTACTGCATGAGGTCTTCGTTGGTGGTATCATAGCTGATACCGCCGACAAACACCTTCCTGGAAAGTCCAAAACATAAAACCTCTTCCAACCACTGTTCGGAATCATGCACAATCATCACACACGCTCAATTCATTCACTGCCAGCAGTTTACATTGTACGTACATCACCCACTTTGTTGAACTTTACGCATAGTATGTATGTACTGCGACTAAGTCAATTATTGTGCTCGCGAATAGAAAAAGAACTTGATTGCACAACCGCTTGCGATATATGTAGGTACATATAGACAACCACGTGTAGATACCGTAGTAAGAAAGAAGACGCGAAGATACAGTAGTTGAATCAGCTTACAAATACGCTACGAGAGAGTAATGCCTGCATCTCGTTTACGTACTCCGTTAAGTACAAAGACAGCTACAAAGAGGAAGCTAAAAAACGGCTACAAAAAGCATACAAACTCTCATAAGTACGTACTGGTACATACAATATACTAGAGAGAAGCAAACCTCACAGGAGTGGGCTGCTGTCTCTGCTGGCAAGAAGCAGAAGAAGCTCCCCTCCTCAACCACGTCCAATTTGCCAACTTGTGGTGGTAGTTGCTGTTGCAGTGTAGTGGCATAATTCCAGCTGGACCTGAAGTTTGCTCACATACTGAGAGACACACACTTACAGAAACACGCACGGTCACAATGAAGATCCAAACTCGTACGAACATAAGCCTAGTTAGACCTGACGGAAGGAACAATAGTCTGTCCAACAAAAACGGCCCTCTCAGAAATATGTACGAAGTATACGCAGGTTACACAAGCACAAAGGAGTAGACTTCTGCCAACCAGATGTACTGTACATTGTACAAGTTCGCTGTACGCCAGATGAAGGTGGAACTCTACCCCAATTATCGTCACTGCAGAAGCTGGATATAGCCATAGGCAAGGTACTACACTACGATTACGTATGTGTAACTCTTGGAATTCGTTTGCAAAGCACACTGCTAATAACAAACACCAAACCACGCACAATATGAGATTTAGCAGCAAAGAAGTAGTATCACAGCAAACTGCAACATTGCTGCAAACGCGCGATACAGTACAATACAGTTTCCTATCCCTCATATTATTGCAACCAGTTCATTTTTCGTTTTTTCTCCGTCGCCGCTGGTCGCTTCGCATTTTAGCTCCGCCCCCACATACTACCTACTACTCGTACATACACACAGCAGCAGCAGCAGCAATGCAGAGTGGAAACAACACTACTACTTCATTCGGAGGAGAGGCGTTGATTTCGCTGGAGGGCGTGCAGGAGACGAGTGAAGATATCGTGAAAGGCATGCTCACAGCACTGCTCTTCACTCTACTCGGAAGCGGACTGATCACCTGGAACCTGCTGCACAGCGCCGGATGGAAAAGAAGCTACAAGAAAGCCCGCAAACGACGCGCCGCCGTCGCCACCACTTCCAAACAGAACAACAAGAGCAAAGAAACCCAGAAACAAGTGCAGAAAAGAAGACAACGCGGCAGAGAGGTACATACATAACCTACTACATATTCTTATTCTGAGAACAACGATGAACAGTACAGTACAACAGCAGCGGGGGTTATCTGCAGGTTGAGAACTGCATGTGGCGCATGTTCTACGACTACGAGACCAGCAGATGCATCAAGATTGCGTCGGAAGAACATTGGAACATACTAGCATGCGGCGGAGGTGGTCGAGGTCTCAACATATGGGCCAAATACGAACAGACCGAACACTACAATCAGCTACTCAACGACTATCACGCAGCTCTCAGACACTACTACCCAGACCTCCCGCGCATAAGATACTACCAGAACACGACAGGTGATAAATGACACTACTAACATAACATGATTGTACATTACCATACTAACATACGCACATACTAACTCTCTGTACTTCGGGATTGAACTGCTCAGTGTGTGTAGCGTGTAATAAAAAAATTTCCCTAACAATGTACATACTCTTGACACTAAGAATACACTACCCAATGACAGCATATAATAAATTTAGCGAAGACCGAAATCAACGGATGAACTCATAAGCAAGAAATAATGCTCATCCGCCGGATAATTACAGTACTTACACACATAATACTCAGCACAAAAAAAGACCGATTCCTAACCTTGGATAACCATTTCCAATGAGAAAATGGCTAGCAAAGCTAGGGACCATTTATTTTACTGTAGAGCATAGATTACAAAAGATAATTGCACTGTATTTGTGTACTGTAGATGGGGTAGTATGTGAGTTCAGGGGGAGGGCGGGTCTTACCGGTCCTCGATGTTCTTGCTGCCTCCGTTCTGCTGCTGTTCTCCTCCGGGATTGTACTGGACGTTGTAAGAGGCGTCTCCTGCGCCTCCCACATCTTCGCCTCCCTCATTCTCCCCCTCGTTGTTCTGCTGCTGATCCTGTTGATTCTGGTCGGTCATGTCGGAATCTGCACAACAGAGCCAATAACACATGCATGGCAGGCACGCACACCGTTCATATTGAGCAAATGAAAATGAAGGAAAAGCCAACTGCAAAAGTTGTCGCATGTTGCGTGAAATTCAAATAGAAAGCACAGCACTAAGCTGGTAAGTCACGCTCATTCACACGGGGGGGGGCTGTGCCGACCGTGACTGCGGCGGGCGTAAGCTCAGCGTGTCCATGGCTCGGTACACATGCAAATGTGGACAACCATGGCCACGCTCGGCGTACGCCGAGAGCGAGCGCCGGGCATATTTACTATCGATGTGAACTGGAATCTGCAAATTTATTTACCATTTCATGCCGCGTTCACCACTCACCAGCCGTCCGTAAATCCGTAACGTCCGTAAAAAAAACGTATCTAGGAGTACACGGTTGCTTGCGGCGTGCCATGTATTCCTAGATACGCTTTATCACGCAGCGTGTTGCCCCGTTCAGATTAGCGACCTACGTCCGAACAAAGCATGCACGCACAGCCACGGACTTTTTGGGCTTACGTCGACGTACGTACGTATGTTATGTTACTAATCCAAACACACGGCATGTATGGTAGATGTAACGTACGTTGATTTATAAATAAATAATTATTGTCTCACCTTGTTGCTGTTCTGGTTGCTCTTGTGCGTCCGAGAACGTGTTTTCTTCGCTCATATTACAATATCCGGGACGCGGATAGATACGTGGTACGATAGAGCTGATTACGAAGTTAGCAGATAGGTAAATATTACTTTTACAAAAAGTAATACTCTAAATAAAGGCTACAATAAAGCGAAAAACGTTAGAAACCCACTCGATTTCTTGCTAGAAACTATTATTCTTCAAGAAACACAACAAAACAACTGGTCCCTTGCTGCTTTGTTGACTGCTTTCCGTTATCTTTATGTTTGCTTCTTATTTTTTGAACGACACACGTAGGCACAATGTCTGGAACTATTGACTAATTGCAGTACAAACCCGAACTTTGACCTGCTCATTTGTTGCTTGCATATACTGATACAATTTGTAAAAGCTTCTGTTTTGGTTTGCTTCTTATCTTGCATAACCATTTCAAGTTTTGTTGCAAAATTGCAATAAGTAAACAAATATGATGGTCTTAGCAAGAGCCAAAAACAGTTGAGGTACTGTAAGCACTTTCGGTAAACTCACAAATCAGCTGATTCAGCTGGAAGCCTGGAAGACTGAAACAAAGAAGAACAGTAATGAATGCCACCGTGTCGCTTTCGTGTTCATCTGGAGGTGACACTGCTTCGCAACGTCAGATGGACTGTCCGGTATGTTTCGATGTGTTCCGTCAGCCAAAGGTGCTTCCTTGTGGACATTCTATTTGTCTGGAATGCAGTCGACATCTCACTGTGGAAGTACAACAACCCTCGAATATTGTGGCTTTCATTGGATCAGTTGAAGAAATCCAGTGTCCAGTGTGTAGAAAGGACTCACTGGTGCCCTACGACGGTAACCTAAGGCATATAGGGATAGGTAGCACATACGCGTAAGCATGATTCCGGTTCAGATTAGAGACGTACGTCAGACGTGAGTGAAAAAATTTATGACTCCATACTGTCTAATCTGAACGCGGCATGATGCGTACGTGTGTACGTCGAGCTAATGTATTTGCATACTACGTACGCGAATGTACGTACGTCGAGCTAATGTACTTCCATACTACGTACGCGAATGTACGTACGTCGAGCTAATGTACTTCCATACTACGTACGCGAATGTACGTGTATGTATGTACGTACCGAATCTGTTGAAGATTGGATGCACCGAGAGGTGTGTAATTGAGACCGGCGTGTTACGCCCGATCCATAATTGATGCGGTAGACGATTGATGCCGCGTTCACTAGACGTCCGTAAATCCGTCACGTCCGTAAAAACATATCTAGGAGTACGCAGGGGGGGGGGGGGGGGGTAGGTAGCCGACAAAAACCTGAGGAGGCGCAAAATGACAAATTCACCTCTTTGCCTGCCACCTTCCGGCACCTCTTCATATCTACCATACAGTAATTTTGCGCCTCTGGCAGCTGAATTTTGGGACGCAACTGGAAAACTGGGGCGGAAATGCGCCTCAAGTTACCACGTACCTTTCTACCTACCCCTCAGGGTTGTTTTCAGTGTGCAGGATTTACGGACGTACGGATTTTCGGACGTCTGGTGAACGCGGCATGACGATAGCCACATCCGCAGCGCGTAGTATAGGCGTAGCCAAGCCACCTTCCACCGTCGACCGTCCGCGGTACCTTTGCTATATGAATCCTTTACTACGCTTTTTTATACTTGCAGGGCTGCCTACGAATTATTCACTGGCAAATTTGGTTGCGGAAGTGTCAGCGGCGCAATCTCGTAAGCATTTCGGATGTGGAGACTGCGGTCGTAAATGTAGAGAAGAGGAGACGTGGCTGTGTCACACCTGTGGTCCGAACGCGCTCTTCTGTGCCAACTGTTCGCTCAAGACGCATCGTGGACACTCGTTGCAAGAACTGAAAGACGTGCTGGAGACCCGGAGAAAGGAGCTGGCGCAGTGGAAGGAACAGGTACACAACACACTCCGCTCTCATACCGGACGTACGTAGTATTGCTCCATGCCCATCACTACTAACAGACCGTACTTACGTACATACGTAGCAGATAGCGATACGATACGCAACATACCTATGATAATGTACCTCTCGATTTATTCTGCACCGGTAAACTACGCACATAGCCTATATGTATTATTGAAAGAAGAATAGGTTCTATAGGGTATGTGCAGTGCTACTACATGATTGTACGGTACTTACTCCACTATACAGGCCCCTATCGGAGCTTATGTAGGGTAATGAGAATGAGTGTGGTTGAGGACGAGAGTGTGTCTAGGCCACTCGAGAGCAGCGCGGGCTGCAGATGCGCAGTTGCGATGTGATGTCTGAGGTGAAGCGGATGAGCATCCGTCTGCATCATTGGGCTGAGCGTCTGCAAGTGAGCAGTAGAGAGTGGGTGCGACTGCGCAGTCGAGAAGTCTACAAAGTCAGCAGGGACGTCGGAAAAATATTCGCCGAACAACGGGTACATAATATGTATGTACATGCACGTACATGTATAGTATAGCATGCAAGTAAGGTACGATGCGGTACATTACATGACTAACCTACATATTGATGATGCTGGTCCGGCTGTATTCATTCTCCTTTGTGTAAGTTGCATATTTTCAGGGCATGGATGCAGTAAACGCGGTTGATTATCAGTTGGAAACCTTGACGTACATGAAGGATGTGAAGGAGAAGCAGCAAGCCGTGAGCTTTCATTTCCTTCCTACTCGCGTATTCATACAATTTGCCGTATTCAAGCCAGTGTGCCAAATAACATACGTAAAAAGTACGTACATACATGCACACAAACATGCAGTACATACATGCGCAATGCTGTCCTGGATGCTGTAGATATCCGTGGAGCAAGCGACGATGATGATAGCGTTGAATCAGTTGGGTGAGAAGATCAAGGAGTTGGATGCCATCCTCCCTGATTTCCTGAACGTGGGAAGAGAGGAGATAACTGCCTCGGATGGAAGCAGTTCGCCCAAATTTCTGCTGGATATGCTGTTCCCTTCCAACTCAACGGTAGTGGTACTGTATGTACATACTATATGTACCGTATTTACCGGGTGCATAGCCCCATGGGGGTATGCAAAGTTGAGAGGTCCGATATGGGGGTATGCATAGGGGGGGTGGGGGGGGTTATGCACCGGAATCGGATGTATCACCGCTGTAAGTCATGTTCGCATGCGTGCATACCTGTACAGTGCACTGTACCACCGTCTGAACTTTTACTCACTCAAACGTGGCTGATGCTGAACTGCTGGGTTGCTGATTAGTACCTATTTGTCGGATGTCTTATAAATTTGTGGTTTTCAGTTGGGTTTGCTGGGCTCTTCGTCAAGAAAGCGACTGCATTCGAGTTCACCCGAGCCAGATGAGACCCCAGCTGTGGGCAGAGCTCGGTTGGAAGAGCAACAGCGGGCGAGCGCAGCGCAGTAGCCACAGTCAGTGACCAGAGAAGGTCCCCGTGAATGAGTGCTATGAAACAGCTATATGTGCATGGATTTGTTTTGTTTGCTTGTGTTTTGCTAGTTTAGATGCCATTCGTACAATAAAGATGTTTTCTTTCGCTGATTCCTCGCTTGGTGGAGGGGAGAAGTGACGTTGTGATCGTCAGATTACCGTACAAACTACTATATTGAGCAGTGAACGAGTACGTATACA
>JASAMW010001222.1:0-33793 GCA_030247985.1 Epsilonema sp. ZAB3_2
AAGTATGTTTCTCGATCGTGATCAAGCGCGTGAACGAACACCCGTTTTTTCAAGAAGGACAGTCCTAACGAATTCGTCAACCCTCCACCTGGCACATTGATCAATCGCACAGTCACCAGGGTGAAGAGGTATGTGCGTAGCTGAAGGCGTATCTGCCGTATGGAATATGCGTATGTGAATGTGTGAATTAGAGTAAGCGTGTGGGTTGGGCGTTGCGCATTTTGTGTGCTGGCTTGTAGTTCCAGGGACTTGGACTACTTTCTGATTCCGCAGACGGTGAATCAGGGAACGGTGACTCCGGTCTACTACAACGTCATCCACAACACGACAACACTGGACGTGGTGAAACTGGGTAGGCTCGCCTACAAGCTCTCACATCTCTACTACAACTGGCAGGGTACAGCGCAGCTTAAACACCATGCACGTGCATGCTACGTAACTGCATGTGCGAATACAGTCGTACTGCATATCACTATCAATACAATGGTGCATATACGTTGTATTGTGGTCTGTGAGTCGGCGTGAAGGAAGGACGAGATAGGGTGTGTTGGTTGTATGTAGGTACTATTCGGGTGCCGGCGCCGTGTATGTACGCATACAAGCTGGCGTTTCTGGTGGCGCAGACTCTGCGCAAGCCGCCGGCCGAAATCCTGGCGGAGAAGCTCTTCTTCCTATGAAAAGGACAGGACACTGAACAGCTCCAAGATATCGATTTGAGAAGGCGGGTCTTTGTTTCGGCTTTTGTTTTGTTAGCTTAGATCTCTGCGCCTGCTTGTTGTTGTTGAGGTAATGTTTTTTGTCTAGTAGTTTAGGCGGTAATGATCAGTGATGTGATAGACAGGACAATGGCGAGTGATTGTTTGTGAGAGACGTGGGACTGTTTTTGAACGAGGTGTGAAGAGGTTTATACCCGGCGCAGCGTTGCAGGCTTACTATTTGCTCTAATCCTGTGCACATGCTTGTTTACGTACCTGGTGCACTGCACATGCGTAGCAGTTGGCGTGCGTGCGTGCATGCTCGTTTAGGTGGTTCAGTGGTCGGAAGTAGTTTTGGACACGGCTATTCACGAAGAAATAAAAGCGATCCGTACTGTGGGATGACTGACTCGTCGGCTTTGAAAAGAGCAGGGGTCTTCTTCCTCTTTTGGTTGACGTGAAGAAGTGATGCGGGTGCGGGCGCGAGAGGAGTACGTGTGCGATGGGGAGAGGAGTCAAGGCTGCCTGAGGCGATGGAGATGAGCGGGACGTATAGGCGAAACAGTAGTAGGTAGGTCTAGGTGGGTAGTCGTGAAATATTCAGTGGTGGCGTATCCAGATAATCACGTGCGGACGAGTTTTCGCCGTCAGTCTCCTGCGTTGCACAAAGGCGGCGTCGGGTTGCGCGCCGTATTTGCGCCATGATACGGCATTCCAGTTTTACGTGATCCCCGCCGCCGATGATCACCATTTCAATACGCTGATTGCAGTGCGAAAAGAAGCGTTGAAACTTTGGAAAATAAGAAAGAGACTTTATCGCAAGGTGGTGGCACTGCGCCGTGCACATTACTTTACGCGCAGGATTGTGTCATTGCTTCTCATGCGTCATTAACCGGCTGCAATCAACCGTTCTGATGTATTGGACGCTGGGAAACCAACGCCACCACCGGAAAAGGCGCTAACCCAAACACCACGCGCGCCTTTTACCTCACTCTCACTGCTGTACCTTACCTATCCGAAGGTCAAGACTTCCACTTTCGCCCACCCACCGACCCTTTTCGAATATTCTGATCGCCTGCCCGAAAACTTCCTGATTGGCTCACTTCATTCATCCGCTGACGCCATCCGGGCGTTAGATTTGCGTCCTCGGCTCATTCTCAGCCGCCTCCAGTTGCTGCGGCAGGCAAACGGAGTAAGTTTGCATACATTTTATACGCTTGCATTTTGCGCTCTATTCTGTTCCTTCGCAGCGTTTCTACAGTAACCCCTAAGCCCAGATTCCTCTTCTGTATTGTTTGTTTTGTTACCCTGAATTAATATTAATTGCGCATAACTCTTTCGCTAATTGCAGTGGTCGCTGTAGATTCCTCAAGTGGTCTGGTCGCATTTATCAGAAATTATTGCCAGTCGCTGTCGTCTGCAAAATTTCAAAATATTTTTCCGCAAACAAGGTTTTGATGGCAAAGCAGTTTTGGAGTGCTGTGTTCCTCCATGTGACATGCTGACACTCTAGGGGGGAAGTTGTCGACTGCTAACCTTGAATATTTGTTCCTCTTGCGCTCAATATGGCGGATGCAGCCTCCGAAAAACGCATGAATAATTGACTTGCGCACCGCTGTGTTTGCTAAGTGATTTGATCATGCTTTGCCCCTGCGCTGAAACACAAGGAGAAGTGGAGGTCGTTGTGAATTTTTTCTATATTTTTTATCCTCACTTCACTGATGCTTCGGTGGGTGACCTTTGCATGCGCTCGGCCAGTGTTTTGTTTGTTTCTGTATGCTGTGTATTTACATGTAGGAAGGGACGGTTGAGTTCGCCGACGACGTTTGGTTGAACCTCGGTGGGTGGTTCGCTCGGTTCCAGTCAAGTGGAAACATGGGGCATGTGCGAACGTCCAATCATAGGGCAGCACAGCCACAGTCAGCGCCGGCTTTTCTGCCCTTTGCTCTCGATTGTCGCAGCCCAAAGTTTGTTCTTCCGTTTTCCTGTCCTCAATAATGTCGTCTGTATGCCGGTGTCTCTCTTTAGTGGCCCATGCCGATTTTTGTCAAACTTTACTCAAACTGACAAAACTTGACCTTACCCTCCGGCCACTTTTTTCGGCCTGCTTTCACGCATCATACAAGTTTTGACGTTTTTCTCCCATGTTCACAGATTCTCTGCATCTTTCTTCGACAAAATGCTATTGGTTAAAATGTTTTTTGTTTGGAAAGGTGAATAGTCTTTTGACTTTCTTTTGACTGTGAAATAGAAAAGTGACATTGACACCTTCTGCCGGTGAATCGAATCAAAGAGCCCAGATTGCCGTTGTATTTTTTGTCCACAAGTTTTTTGCGCAGCTCAATATTGTTTTTTGAGCAAAGTCTTCACTACTGTTTGTGCATTTTTGTTTTATACTCCTCCTCCTCCTCCTCCTCCTCCTCCTCCTCCTCGAATACATCCCTCCTGCTGATGCTGAATCTGCGTTGATCTTGCCGTGACCGATCCTGGGCAGGGGCGAGACCATTTGCCGACGACGGTGTCCGTTCTGTTCTTCGCACCTCTGACACCGCATTATGGTTTGCGTGGTTTTTTCCCATTACCTCACTCGATGCAGGCAGAAGAGTCAAGGAAGGCAGTGAACTTTTCTGGTTATTCCAGATTTTTACTTTCTATGTACAAACTCCTCCCGGCCATTATTGTACGTACCTGACTGCACTGACAATGTTGTTAGTCCTCTTCTCTAGATAGTTAGTATGTTGGTTTTATGGTACAATCTTGGGGTAGGTACAGTACTGTACAGTAGCTTCGAAGACGCGTGCGTTGCGCCATATCGCTCTTCGTGTTTCCTCAGTTAGAGATGCTCCTGCCATACTCACCTCTCGCATTTTATCTTCGTTGTATATCTTTGTTGTGTGTGAGCGTGCAAGTCGCGTACCACCTGCCAAACTTTTCAAATCGTACCCCTTGCCCGTATTTATCTCGCTTTGTTGGAGCACAATGTTACATAAGAGACCGTCAATTTCAATTTGTCGTATCAGTTCGGCTCCACCTCATGCCATTTTTTCAGGTTTCCATAAAACCACGGGTCTAACCACAGCAGATTCTTCATCATGTTCAATCTCAGGATATGCGGGATATTCGCCTTCCTGGTAAGCAACATTACTGAGCTATGTACATATGTGTACATACACTGCACAAGTAGTGTACAGTTAGTACCCAAATGAGCTTTTCGTTTACAATAAAGAAAAGGTTAGGCCGGCATTGTCCACTTGACACTGCATTTAATTTTTAATGGCGTACCGTACAGTATCTATGTGTAAGTGTAACTGACCGTGTATACTTATCTTTCTGCGTCCTGCGTTAGCAACGGAAATTATCATGCTACGCCAGCCTCGCTATATTCGTGATGGTACGCTATGTAATAGGCAAAGACATGAAAGAAGGGTAGTTTACGTAACGTATGGTGTGTAAATAAATACGGGGTGGACGACTGCAAAAACTGCCCCTTCCGGAAGGGAAGTTGTGACAAAGGGTGGGAGGCGGTTTTTACTTTGGTCTTCGGTATAGCGACATCGGTCTGCGACAAACTGAACTGTACATGTATGTACAGAGTGTCTCATAATAAACCGAACACTTTCTCATACATGTAACTCTGGAACCATGCGTTGGATTTTTATGCGGCCTTTTGTATTTTGTAGCCAAGGCTTCAACTTAGACGTGTACAAAATTTCAACTTTGTGGTCTGCATACTTCGGAAATTGCGACGGTTTGAATCTCGAAGCTCAAAATCGACGTTTTTCTTTAGTAGGGAGAAAAATGCGATCTGAATTTTTCAAGATAACTCGTTTCATGCGTTTGCTATGTTGTAACTGGGGCTAATGCATGAGATACACATTTCCTAGCATTTTGGGACATCTTTCTTCATTACGAGCCTAATTTTATTTTGGGCCATGCACAGAATTACCCCTAAATGGACAGTACAAGTTCGAAAAACCCTCGTTTTTAAAGGGGTGTTTGAGCAGCTTCCACTGGGTCTAGAAAGGTAAAATTTTGTACACATCTAAGTTGAAGCCTTGGCTACAAAATGCAAAAAACCGGATGAAAATCTAACGCGTGGTTCCAGAGTAACATGCACGGAAAAGTGTTCGGTTTATTATGAGACACCCTGTACTGTACACATAATTTGACGAGTTTTTGGATGTACTGCTATGTGACATGACGTGTTTTGATACGGGGAAAGGGGGATGGGTCGGATGGGGAAAAGGGAAAGGAGGCCTGAAAATGGCAATGGTTTCGGTTGGATTGATGTAGTATAATTGAGGAAACGCGGTGGAAGGAGCAAGATCAATGGATTCTTTCCTTATGTAAATGACTTGGGTGCTGGGTGTCATTTCGCGAAAAGTTTATCGTTCGCCCTTTTACTGCAACGTCGTCGGCGCTTTTTTGATTACGGAGACGTTTTCAAGGTTGCAAATTTCGTCGGGCAACAAGTGTCACCAAACGTGAATGGAGAAAAATGGGCAAAAATTTACATTCCTTCAACAGGACTGCATGCATAGTACGGTACTCCTTCCGTCGACAGCATCATATTATTATGTAGTATAGTATGCAATGACTAGGTATTACATACTTGTACATAGGTGTACGAAATGCACGTTCATTTGTACGTACATGGTTCAGTTTAGTCGCCGCATCCAAGCCTACGCCGCCACCTATTCTAATACATTTTACTAGCCATTTTGTGAGCAGGCACAGCACACGTAGATGCAGACGCGATAATTTTCTATGGAGAGGTCGAATGAAGGGCAGCTATCGCTTTAGAACATCTCAACTCCTGATGACAACAGGCACGATCTTGATTTCAAATCGGCGAAACCCAATAAAACCACTCTGATTTACGAGTGTGTCACCGGCACTTCTATGACAGGTTTACGGTTACCTTGGTCTTTGACTCCACGTCCAGTGGTTGACATGTTGAAGAACAACGGTGAGGATTGGATTGCGCACGTAGCTGCACCCGTTCAGTACTAGCTTTTGCGGTATCCAATACGTACATAGCTTACAACCAGTTATGAAAATATCGCACTAGTAGAGGTATAGTACGTACGTACATACGTACAGTATGTACCTACACACCTTGAAGCCCAGCTAAGTTCGTAGCGGAGAGGTCTTTGACACTTTTATTGAAGGAAATTGCTGCATCGCGAATGGCGCCACGAAATTCTTGTTTTTTGCTAATTGAAAGTGAAAGTGAATTATCCGCTAGGGAATCAAAAAGGTGAAGAAAATCTTCCTTCTCTCTGTGCTGGCTGCTGAACGGGATAATGCAGTTCTTCGTGGGGGCCGAGGTCATCTTTGATTCTTGACTTTGAGGGTGATTCGCCTGGTCCATTGTTATGTTGATGGTATTGGAAAAGTTTCCACATCTGACATGCAATGGACGACGTATACGTACAGTACACATAGTAAAATCATGAAACATTCGACATTAGGAAATAGATCGTCAAGGTTATGAGAAAAGCACTTTAGCCGGCTCCAGCCGACTCCGAAATTTTTCCCGTTGTTACCATATCCCGCAAAGTTCAAACCACCAGTAGAAGGCAATGTCTTCGTAACAACGAATTCACGATCCTACATTGGTTACGTAGGTACACATACCTATACTTATTATTGTTTCAGATATCATCCGCCTTCTCAATTGTAATCGATAATGGAGTCGACGGTAAGCGTAAATCAGTTCTGGTTTCTGGGGGCAATTTTTTAGTCATAATTATGTGCATGCGATAGCGCCAACCATTAGTGTAAAGCATGTATGACATCCGTACGTAACATGCACATTTGCATTGATGCATTTATGGGCGATGGGCTATGTACTGTATGCAGAAATCGAATTTGCACTGTAAGTTAAGTACTATATTGTTGTGCACACAACTCAGGGGCAGGCGGACCGAAAAACGGATAATCGGCAGGGCGACAAGGTCGATTTGGGTATCGATCAAATAGGAAGTACGTCGTACATGCAAACATAGCGTGTATTGTATTGCTCTGTTGGCGTTCGAGTAATGTGCAATGCTTATGCTGCCGTGTGTACATGTTATATTATGCATGCATACGCATGCATGTTCATTGTTTGTGTGCATGTTTTGAAGGCGACCCCGAGATCGAGTGCACCTCCGACTCCATTGTCGTCTACTTCAATACGCTGGAGACTTTCGAGGGAAATCTCTATGTCAAGGGGCATTTTGACGATGACGGCTGCAAGAATACATCCATCGAAATTAGCAAGTCGGTTGGACTCGCGATACCTTTCAGTGCCTGCGGCGTCCGAAGGGAAAGAAAGGTAGCGCGTGTCCTATATGCATAAGTATATCCGCTATGGCCCCACGCCAGGGGCAGGAACTCCACCAAATTGTGTTGACCACCCACGTCGCTGGCGTCTAAGAGTTATAGACGTGGCTGTCACGGGTGGTTCTGCGGAACAAACATGGATTACTTATTGAGGGAGCTGTTGTCAACAGCCGGTTTCGCTTCTATTCATACGTATACGTCGACTGTCGTGCCGTGCCCAAGTCGAGCATTAACACAAGCTGACTGCAGCTACAGTATCCACGTACAGGGGGCGCGCAGCAGGTGTGATAATCTGTTTGGCATAGCGAAAATTAGTATAGTTTGCATCAGGAAGGAAACTTCCTAAAAGTTATGCGACATGGGGTGGGCGTTGGGGCTTTTCAGCCAGAGGTGTGATTGGCATGGTGTAAATATTTCAAAAAGTTGATCTGAGCGCGAAAAAGCAGGCCGATGATGGCATACCGTTTTCTTCATACCTTTCAAGATCGACAAGTTTTTATTAGCGCCGTACAATTTGCCTTTTCACGCCAACTGCTGGTTGTCACCTAGAATGTGCAATAATGCAGCGCTCTGTCTGCTTCGCTGATGCGTTACATAATTTGCGCAAACTAATGCTGGATGCAAGAAATTCCAACGAAGACAGGGGGCTGTCCATTAGATTTGTGAAGTGGGCGGGAGAAAACTTTTGAACCTCAAATCAAAATTTTTTGACAAGTTCACTCACATCTCCAACAACCAGGATAACCTTTTACCAGCCCAAACGGTACATCTTTATCATGTCACCTTCCAATACTACCTACATACGTACACGGTAGTATTACAAATGCGCGACGCCGCAATCTGCGTCTGTCTGTACAGATTACTTTACAGATGTGAATGTCACCACCGAAGGTCAATGAATCTTTTTGTTTTTAGAGCAATCCGAAAGGTCTTTTCGTCGGAACGACGGTCGTCATTAGTTTCCACCCTGTAAGCACATTTTTGTTAGGGGACACTCAAAAAGCACACGTGGTACAGTTTCTAATGAGACACGTATCAGAACGTAATTACGTATGCACTATGCTGAGTTATTAGTTTGAGTGGCCGCGAGGTGGCCCCTTTTTTAGCGTGTTTTTAGATAATTCGGCTGTTTCGCCGACGTCTTTCAGGCATCGGAAGGTCTTTTTCCACTCCTCGATCACTGAAATAAAAGGGTCACCTCCCACACACCCAAAATAGCAACAACTGAAACAGCGCATAGGAGGAAGCTATAGAAAAAGTTTATGCTGAGCTTTTTTTCAGATGTTTATCACAATGGTAGACAAAGCATACAATGTCAAATGTTTCTACATGGAGGCAGATAAAACGGTGTCAGCTGATCTGGATGTGAGGTAAGCTTTTACGAACTGTCTCAATGTAAGTATTATTTTTTTCATGTGCTGCAGCACTGCAATAAATTATTGACCCACCCCTACTTCGCTCTTCTGTTGGTGTATTTGCGATAGAAGAAAATAATTGAAATATCCACATAAGGAGCAAACTGTAGATTGAAAACTTTTTGAAGAATTCTGTTACGTAACGGTGGGCCTTTCTTTTGTGCATGACTATTAACCGCTTCCAGCTCCATTGAATTCTAACTGGATTCTGGATCCGGATTTTTAAACATGATAGGGGGCATCTGGTACGGTGGAGTTATTGAGAGCAGATGGGCAGGGAAGACAATAAAGAGATGAGAAAACTGGAATTCCGAGTTATTGGCCAAATGTCAACAGGCCAGCGATTTCACAACTTTTCACTTTTACAATATTACGCCATCCAATTTCTCCATTTGCACACAAGTGAAAGTGAGCGCGTGCGACCTTTAGAATAAAAATATAAAATAAGGGAGAAAAAACTTGGACAATCAACCAGCAGGTCGTCCTTTGATCCGCACGCCATTCGACGATGGCAATCGAGGCAGGAACGACCATTCTGCCTAACAATTCCTCTGCCATCTTTGCGTAAGAAAGAACCCCCTGTACTCAAACCAAGTAATCGTATTACAGAATTGCCTTTTCAGCATCCGGCAAGATTTATATTTATTCATGATAATTGATTACTACTACTAACAAACTACAGCAATCGCTCGAACGCCTTGATTTTTTCTTCTGGGTGGGTGGTACCCCGCAGTCTCTGGCGCTTTACAATAAATGTTTAGGTTTCGGTATGCTTTGGGTGTCGCTTTTTTGGCGGGTCTTAGTCTGGGATGAGGTGTAATATAAACTGTGATGACATTAGCTATGCTTTTCAGCCTAAACGCTCGTCAACACGAGCAGATTCTAATCATGCTTGGTGGCCAGAAGGGCGAGCTAGAATCGCTAGTGCATCGGATCAGAAATGCTTCAGTAACACCCAACTTTGACGTGCTAAAGTGAGCAGCGCTTTGACACTTCTAATCTAAGCTCTAACACATGCCGTAGCATCAATGGTGCTGGTATTACATCATCGCGATTGCGCACCACCTAAAATGGAGCACGTTTTGAATTTGTATAGTGCACCAACGTACATTATTTACCAAGAGTACGTATTTTGTTCTGTTGCAGCATGCTTACGACAGCTGTGATAACGCAGAATATTCCGATGCCGTCGTGCAAATACGAAGTGCTGGAGAAGGACGCCAGCGGAGACGTCGTCAAGTATGCATCAGTCGGCGACATAGTCTACCACCAGTGGAGCTGCACTCCAGAGACCGGTTCAGGTACCTACATGTATGATCTAATCTAAATTACAGTCGTGTTCTATCAAATAGGCCTACGATTGAATGTTGCATTTACATATTTGACAGCTAATGATGACGTAACGTAACATGACACATACAACGTGTACGATAAAATGCTTATTTAAAAATAAGCCTTGAGCAGATTGATGTACTGTATTCGTTATTGGGTAGAACAACCGTGCCTCGTTTTCTGTTCCAGAAGATGTGTATTGCATGACGGTTCACTCATGCACAGTACAGAATGATCAGGCGCGTCCAGTTCAGCTGCTGGATGAGAACGGATGTGCACTGGATAAGTATCTTCTCAGCAATCTGAATTACACCGGAGATTTAGAGGCGGGCCAAACGACAATGGTGTTCAAGTTTGCAGATCAAGCTAGCGTCTTCTTTCACTGCCAGATCAGACTCACGCTCAAGGAAACTTCTTGTGCGGTAATGCCCATATTCTTCTCGATATACAGGAGTATGATTTTTGCTCACGTATTGCTGTACATACGTACATACATACATACATACATACATACATACATACATACATACATACATACATACATACATACATACATACATACATACATACATACATACATACATACATACATACATACATACATACAAAGGTATTGTGCAAGCTTGTTTGCTGCAGTTGATGGTCTCTCGTGTATGTACTGCTTGTAGAGGTCGTCAGATTCTTGTCCAGAGCCGAGAAGAGGAAAGCGAGAGATCAGTGTGAAGACTAAGAGGGACGTGGCATTAGCAGCCGTGGATTCTAGGCTAAGAGATGACGAGGAGGAGAAGGAGAAATCTGGAGAAGATGTAGACGTCTATTCTGAAACCATCACCGTGTTCGAAGTGGATGATCCAATATGTAAGTGTTCAGCTCACACATGACGACAGCTGTGCTGTGCAGTGTGCACCCTGTGAAAACGGAGGAAAGAAAGGCAGGAAAGATTATTGCCCAGTGTCCAGTCCACGAAGGCGTATCAATTTTGAACCACGTATTAATATAGGCAGGCGCACTGCGTGTGCAAGCCTGGGTGAGCGAGAAAATACTAGATGGAAGGCGAAAAGAAAATTAACGAGCAAAAAGACGCCGCGTGGTTCAGCATTATGCCTATGTGGACAAGGACATTTCTTTCCGGTGATGGTACTACGAATGTACATATCTACGCTGTACGGCAAGCTGTAGTAGCGGATGGGTGGTGTTGTTTTAGCGCAGAAGCTGGATGCTGCAGAGATCGCGGAGCTGAACAGGCGACGACGTGCTAAGTACGGCAGTTTCAGGGAAGGGCTGCTGCTGCAACGGGAGAGGGAAGCGTCCGCTGCTCGTCTGCGCAGTCCGCTCTGCCTTTCCGCCGTGACTTTCGGCATACTGCTTGCCGTCTTATCGGTTGTGCTGTTAGCGTCTCTGCTCACGGTCGGACTCTTCTGCTATCGAAGAGCAGACGTTGCACTGGATCCACCCATATATCCACTGAAAGCCTGATACGCCTGCTCGCCTTTCCGTTTCCATTTCCTCATGCACATGCAATCTTTACCGCTACATATGAAGAAGCAGCTCCGAATTCATTGCCATGAAGCTGAAAACGTACAGCGACATCACTGCCCCTCAGCCTTTGTTCATTCTGTTCATCTCCGGTTTGACTTGTGTCGTGTAATGTGTACATACGTACATACTGTACCATGAGCTGTCTTTTCAAACTATTATTTGAGATTTGGTGCTCATAATTTTCTACTGATACGTACATACACTATGCCTAGTACTAAGAATTTCAGCTTTTGTACCAGTATCATGATATTTTGATGAAGCTGTTGAGTCTTGACGACCTGGCAGGTTGTGTTTTCTATAGGATTGAATTATATCCTCCGTGGGTAGCATGGTTCGTCGGGTGTTATACGTCATCAATTAATCATGCGTCGTAAGTGTGGGAGCAGCTTAATCATAAATTTTAACCGATACCATTCACTTTAGCCTGCGGCACTACGGAAGTCTTGTACGCGCCACGGAGCGGGCGCTACGGCGCGCCGCACCGCCCACTCCGCGGCCGCGGTCCTAAAGTCCGAGACTACGTATGTAGTTCTTGATGTTTTGTCTAAGGTATACAAAGACAGCCAATCAAAAAACTACTTTTCGGTGTTCATGACCGCCGGCGGACGCCCGTCCCGCGCGGTGCCGCAGGCAAAGGTGGATATGGGTTAAAGTACAATATGTAGTACATACGTATGCTATGTTGTATGAATGTACGTATGCTATGTTGTATGAATTCTCTGGTTTATGTTATCGTTATGGTCATCATGTATACTGTACGTACTGTACTGTATGCGTGTTATTGTCTTCATTTTTGATTGACAGTTTCGCATATTTTGCGGCCTATTCGATAGTTTACTGAGATCAATTCATGAATTCATATTTTGCTCATAGCGACTTGTGTTCAAGAATGATCAAGGCTTTCGTTCAAAATGGATTGGATGGATGTTTTATCCTGAAAATTTTACCACCTTTTTAGGATGTCATCTTTCGTGATAAGAGTGATACATCAACATAACCTTTTTGCCAATTAGCTTGTCATCGCTCTTATATGTGAATGTTGCTTTATGCGACAGTTGACATAGGCGACCATTTACATATGGCATCCTGCTTTGTTGTCTAGTCTTAGCTTGATTGTGTGCGTATGCCGTATATGCGTGTACATGTATGTACTTTGACATTTTTGTACAAACGGACTGGACATAAATTCTCTCCGCGTTTGGTAACAATTCTCAACCTGTACAAATAGACTACACACACTTACCTTGAGGAAGTACAACATACATAGGCATGTACTTCGAAGCATACATATGTACTTCGAGTGTGAGTGGCAAACAAACAAACACAGTGCTTTTGGTTCGAAACCGACCCCCTCAAAGCTAACATAAGCCTGTGGTCACTCACCCACCACGTCCACGTCTATATTGTCAAAAGCTAATTCTGAATACAAAAAAAGCATCTCTCTCTATAAGCGTACGTAACGTGCCAACTGAACGGTATATATGATGAACACGTATAGAGCTGTGCCGTCCTGGCCGGCCCCCGTTTTACATTTTTCATACGGGTAATTGCTTGCGATGGTAATTTGATCCGTGCACTTCGGAATTATAAATTATAGAAGCCTGACGACAAATCGATGTGGGAGAAGAAAGAAATTCTTCTCCCACTAATTCTTTTTTACCTGAGTTGAAGTTGATTCTGTGCAAACAAGGAAGCAATGTTTTTTCTGCAGTGCCTGCGCTGCTTTTCGTTGGCTTTTCGTCAGCAAATTTTATCACCACTTTCACGATCGAAAGAAAGACTCTAAAACAATGAAGGAAAGAAAGAGGCATGACACAGCGACGTCGAGCACCAATCCGACTGATCCTCTCACCGCCAACTGCATCCAGTGATCTGCGCCCTATTTGCTCACTTATATGGGTTCTTCTCTGCCGCTGCTGCTGCTGCTGTGAAGGTAAGCTATAAGCAGTTGCGCCGACGAGAAATTGAATCTTTGTTGGTTTGGTAGGTTGCCCCACTGGATGGGTACCATCCTATAATCCAAGGACAAAAACGACGATCAGCTGCTTAGTGGCCGCCGATTGTGAGCAAGGGTCGCAATGCCGCTGGTCTCCATATTCCACTCAGCTGATGTGCTGCAAATACTTTCCTTCCGGTGGACTCGTCCTTCCTCCTGGCGCAACCAAACCACCCTGGTACATAGGTAAGCATACTAAAATATTGCAGTCACGTACAGGTGTAAGATGTACGTACGACTTGACGTTGCGTACTTATACGTTACGTTACGTACTTACGTATTGTACCTGCCCAACGTGAGAACGAGGCCTTGCAATTTCTCAATCAGCTCGGACTCCAACGCCACCAAAGCAGCAGCAGCAGGCTCCAGCTGAGTCTCAATTCCCAACTCCGCCAACATTCCCAACTGCTCCAGCAACCCTACAACAGCCACCAGACCCAATGACTCCAATGCTTACCACAGCATTACCACCTCCAAGTTCGTACTTATTTCACATTGCGATCTGTGTGAGCAGTAGGAGTGTGCCGTGTGGTGTGAGCAGTATTACGTGACAACCAGAATTGAGGGAATTTGAATAGCATGCCGCGTGTTTAGGCGTTGTTCCTGCGCCAGTGCCGCTGGCAACTCCAGTGCTTGTGAGTCCGCTGATTGTGGGTAAATGGACGACAACTGGAACTGGGCCCATTCAAGTGGAAAGAAGTGGGTCGGTTACACTGCTGTCGGACAATGGATACAACATCGTCGTGGACACGGGCATCACTTGCCGATCGCCAGATGTTGTCAGCGGTAGGTCACAGTATACCATACGTACCTACATTACATTTTTTCAACAGTTTCATCGCGTATAATTATATACTGAAGTGTTGAAGTCGGTGGGAAAGAAGGGTTGGGAGAGAGCAAAGATAAAGCCGACTGGACAGAAAGAAATAGAAGTCTCCACATGAGGCGAGCCCGCACATCGATATAAATAACAGGACATATGTACACACATCATATACAGCGAGACTTTTAGTTAAGGCCGAAAAATGCGTATAGTACCTTATCATAGGGCATAGACGCATGTTTTTGGCAGGTCTTGCATCCAGAGGCTTGCTTCCAACGGTGGTTCACATGGTGGTTTTGACTCATGGACATCCTGACCATTTCGGCAACGTGGCTCTTTTTCCGAACGCACAATTCGTTTACTGGCAGTATTTCTATAGAAGTGAAAGCTTTCTGACATTTGGCCTCGACAAGGTTTGACAGTTTTTCAGTTTCCTGCTGGGTGTCATTGTCATAATATGCGTAATAATAGGGTCAATGTTTAGGCGGACAGTGTCAAGCTGACTGACAATGTCGATCTCTGGAAAACGTCTGGACATACCCCAGAAAGTGTTACGGTTCTGGCCAAAAACGTTCCAAGCATGGGTTCAGTTGCTGTGGCAGGTACCTAGATAATGTATCAAACTAGGCTCTGACATTTCAGATCAACGTTACCGAATGCCAAATACTTAGGTGACTTATTTATCTCCGAGGCTGATTTTGCAACTCCTTCTATCTGGCAGTCAGTGGCCTGGGATGCGAACGTGCAGCAGCAGAGTCGGAATAAAATTACATGCATGGCGGATTGGATCGTACCTGGTCACGGCAGAATGTTCAAAGTCAGCTATATACAGTACATGGAAGTATCCTTTACATATTTGGGTATACAGTCAGGCATAGTAGGCACGTGGAAGTGTGTTCAGGTGTCCGCGGCGATGCGAAATGCGGCTGGTTGCGCTACGATGCCTCCTCCCCTTCAGTTATCTGCCACACTTCCGCCCCAAGTCACAGCGACCAACGGCCTTCCTTTTATCACACCGGCAGGCGACAACAAAGTGGTGTTCGCTCGCTACATCGGCGATCCACCCGGACCCCAATACGGTGTTTATCTGTACAACCAATCGTCAAATTCTACCAGCAAGCAAAACACATCTCAGATGCCCGTGTACGGACAATATCTGAGTGGCCCTGTGCAGAGCAGGGGACCGCCTCCAGTGTACGGCCATTACTTACCCTACCAGCCGGATCAGCAACCGTTTATCATAGCTACAGATGTGGCAGCAGGTCCAGGGCCTGTGCCGGCTGTATTTAGCGAACCCCCGCCGGGTGCTGGCGCTGTATATGGCGCTCCGGCGGCCTATCTATCTCAACTGGGCCAACCTTTATCACTGGTTCAGTTAGATGGACGCTATTATGTGTACGCTATTCCTCCGCGCTTTGTTCAAATAGCGGGTAAACGGCGCGGCGGAAGCAGCGTAAAACGTCGGCGGCGGCGTCGTCGAATTTTCAAGGCGAAAATGCCGAAAAACGATAAGAATCGACGCCGACGACGACCGACAAAATTGACGACCGTACTGGACGGAGCGACGACGACGACCACGACGGGCGCTGATTGGTCCGGCCCTGCGACAACAATGACCGCGTCGACGACGACAACTACTGCAAACACAAACAAAAACTGATGCTACCTATTTCCTTGTCCGTAGGCGTAGTGCGACAGCTCTCATAATAATGTACATGTATCCTTCACTACTATGGTGATCATACGAAGACATATTTTCCACGTTTTGATGGGCTGGTGTGTGGTGGCTACTCCAGGACAAGTAAAAAGGTCGTCTAGTATGTATTTGTGGCGCTATGTAGTCTTCGGTCGGTCACGCTTTATGGCACGGGCGCATGTGTCAGCAAATGGAAGCACGAACAATATTATTATTGAAAATTAGACAAATTGGCTTTTCCGTTCTCCGATGTGTAGAAATACGACGAGACCTGCATTATGTGCAATAATCTGTTGGAGTTGACCTTTAGTAGATGCGACAAAAGCATTTGAGTGGTGTTTTTGTTGTGTCCAGCCAGTGACGGTTTATTTTGTCCGTCTCGTTCTTCTCATGGGAATCCCATCATCGCAGACGTCTGTTTTCGTCCGTCGTCATGCCGCGTATACCTTTCCACAAACGGCTGTCCGCCAATATGGATGCGTCAATACAAAACCGGTCACATCACACCAAACGTCGGGAGATCAATTTGTATTGTCGCAGTTTCGTTGTTTACTCTTACGGCATCCCTGCTGAGCTGTCGTTGTCGGACATCACGAATATGTCGGTATCCTTCAGGTGAAAAGTCGACACTTACGCCGCTGCTGTCACTTGTCCAAATTGAACACACCTGCTACTGGCTTCTGTTGGCAGCTGCTCTTTTGGGAAATATTCATCCATCATTGTCATTTTATCCGCCTTTCCTTTACACTTTTGGTAGTCGCCGACTTTCGCTCAAACAGAATAAAATATTTGAAATTTGGTAAAGGCAGGCGAGCAAAAATGCGACCGCTTCTGAAATTTATTTTCTTGGCACTATTTTGTCCCGATTTTTTGGCAAGGTACGTATGGACATACGTAAGTGAGGAAAGTAGTTTTAGGCTAACTGTATACATCATGATAGTCATCGATGAGCAATTGTATACGAGCAATAGCTGACTGCGAAGACTCGCTCCAGATTTTTTTTAGCGGCGGTAGTTTGACACCCGCTCAATTGGAGCTGGTCAGAAAGGCGCTGAAGTATTACGAAAAGAGTGCCAGGCCATTCGACAACCGAAACCATCCAAACGGTAAATGGTAGGCATTCTTCCGCCCTGTTTCGATTTCGAATCTTTCGACCGTTGAGCATTTCTATAATTACAGGAGATTATCAGCTTCACCTCAAAGTTGACGTGCTAATCAAGACCTTTGCAATTTCAAATAAGGTAATATGAAGAAAAAGTGATGTGGAGTGAAGTTGTCGCTTGTTCAACATGACTAGCCAACTGTTTCTTTTATTTTTCTGTTAGAAACTTGATGTTGACTTGGTAGTTTATCTCAATTGGTTCGATGATCGATTGGCACTGCCACAAACTTTCGAACTCTCGTCTCCCATCACACTGCCAAAGCATCAGCAAGATGAAGTCTGGCGTCCCACGATTGACTTCTTTCCAAAGTTGCATAAAACGCATCGAATTATAGAGCTTGGAAAAACTGGTCAGCTACAAATGATCAGCAGGTAAACAAATTGGGGTTACACAGTACACTTACATAATTTGCTTTATTTGGCACATGCCCATAGTTACGCAAATGAACAGTTTTCTTTCTAGTTACTTTGGTTCCATGGACTGCTCATGGAATCAGCTGCATTACCCGTTTGACACAAAAGTTTGCTTCCTGGAACTGCACACACCAAGTATTGCATCGCTCAACTGCAGCCGTCAACTCTGCCAGCAGTCCCACCAAATGGCCAGAAATGGGCATCAACTTGTGTACAACATGACAGGTGCATGATCGCATGATCTATTACGCCAATAGCTCAGAACCGCGGTCTGTTTCATACATCGCGAGTGCGTTCATCTTGCAGTGTCCAGTGACTCAAATCACGTGATGCTGATACAGTTTTCTGTCAAGCACGAAGGAGCTACGGGCAACTTCTTCTTTAGCCTATTCTTACCCTCAGCGTCATTGGTGCTGATGGTGTGGATGTGTGGTTTTCTGAAGCGTCGATCACTCAGGGCTACGCTTACCGCCATCTCTATCTGCTGCATTTTTTTGCTGGTAAGTACGTACGAATGACAGATGGCTGGCTACCAGCACCAAGCTCAAAAGAGTGCCGCTTCGGCGTGTTGTACCCCTTCAGTAGTTTCAGTGGACCCAAAGTCAAAGTGCGTACGACGACGGGACGGATGTGAACATGCGCACTGTCTGGCTTCTCCTATGTTTGATGATGCACATACTGGCCCTGCTGGATGTCATCCTTCAGCTCGGTCGAAGGAGCAACAGGAAGAGAAAACGATACAGAGAATTTGAAGAAGAATCCGAAGAAACGGGAGAAAGGAATGCCACATTTGGTGGCTATGAAAGATCAGTGGATGCTGGTGTGAGCACGGAATCGCTGACCTTGGTCAAGTCAGAGTACATCACGAATGCATTCGACGCCAGAGGTGTCACTACTGAGGTGTACCTCAAAGACATTCCCAGCAGAAGAAGCAACGGCTACCTGTACTCAACCGCTGTCGACACCAGAAACCGAAGGAAGCGATCTCTAGCTTTGCACCACTGCTTCCAAGTCGCATATCCAATACTGTTCCTCATTGTGTCTGCGCTGTACTATTCTGCAGTGGTATTGATTCAGTGACAAGTGGTATGTTTAAAACTTGTACAAGCACAAATGCGTAACGAGTAACGGCTACGATATATTGGCATTTGATTTTGATGAAATGGTGAACGGATGGACAGCAAAAATTGGCGCATAAACTGAAACTGGATCACCGACTTAACTAAATTTTTTTATACATATAATTACAGCCTGCTAGCAGAGCTGTTCTAGGAGTACGTGGATAAGGAGAACTAAACCATCCACATTAGACCCATCATAATGCTCAGGCACAATTTGTGTTCCATTAAACCTGGTCGCGAAGCGAACGAAGACGCATAACGTATTATTAACCGATACTGAAAATGCCTGCCTACTCCATTCATTTATGCGCATGCATGCGCATGAAAAAAAGGAGCTCCAGTACATAGGTGCGCATGCATGCGCATTTTTGAAGCGCCGGTCGCCGCTTGTGAGCACATTTCCTCATAAATGCGCATGAATGCGCACCTAGGTACTGGAGCTCCTTTTTTCCATGCACATGCATGCACATAAATGAATGGAGTAGGCAGGCATATTCAGCATTGGTTAAAAATATATAATCGTATAGAGAAGAATGACCTACATAGTGAAAAGAAACGAAGCAATCCCTGCCTAGTTTTGGATCCCAATTTATTAGATATTATGAAACCTATTTATTGGATGTTCTATTTATTGGATATCCAATAAATAGGATTTAAACCCCAATAAAAGTTTTGTAAAACCCTATTTATTGGATATTATGAAACTTTTATTGGGGTTTCCAAATCCTATTTATTAGATATCCAATAGATGGGATATCCAATAATTAGGTTTCGTAATATCCAATAAATAGGATATCCCATACCCAATTTATTGGAGCTAAACCTATTGTAGTCAGGGATTGCTTCATTTCTTTTCACTACGTAGGCCATTCGTCTCTGTACAGAAAAAATATATTTTTGGTATTACGGTACGTTACGTTTGTAGTAAAGCCAAAGACGACGATGAGCGCGTTGCAGTTCGCTTCGGGACCAGGTTTAATGGAACACAAATTATGCCTGAGCATAATGATGGGTCAAATGTAAATGTACTCCTATACTCAAAGGTGCCTATGCTTTATGTAGGTACTCCTAGAACCAAGAACCACTCTATTCGTCGCCGTCGCCACGCCGACCGTTTCACCGGACCGTTCGGTGTTTCGGCATGGCATGGAGCAAGAACCACTAGAGTAGGAGGACTGGAAGGTGCTGTAGTTAGGTATACGTGAGCTCAGTAAGAAAGATGCATGTTTTTACAGCCAAAGGCAACAACAAATACACCGAAAACAGTTTTTTAGGGTAATTTTACATGAGGAATTCATTTCTGACTCCAGATTTCTTCCAAGTTCATTACTTCAATGAGAAACCAGTATATCACACAGTCACCATACTATTACTTACTGATGCAACATCAGATCACAGATTATTTGCTTTTCAGCTTCTCATACATACAATGTACCAAACGATTTATCAGCAGTTCTCCTCTCTTCTATGTTCTTTACTTTGGCACATTAGATGAAAAACTTGGTCACCAAAGCCTTTCCAACTGATGACCAGTAAGGACAAAGATGCGATTTTATGAATAGGACACTATCCGGCTGCTCAGCTTTTTTACCTGTTCTATGATTTGACTATGAGTGCCAAGGATAGCCACATGCTTCTTCTGTGAGTCTGAGCTTCTTGTGTAACCTGCATGTCATGTCATTCTAAATTTTATTGTCATTCTTTCTTTATTTCTACCAACCGACTGGTTGTTTGCTTACATGGATAAGAACGCTGCTTTATGTACACTCTTGTCAGCCTAACCTCAGTTCTGCCATCAGCCCAGCATACCCATGGCGCGACAAAAACATTGGTTTTTAATTTTCTTACCATAAACAAGCATTATTATACCCTTTATGCTATACCCTCAATACTGTATCGTATCCATAACCACGTACCTATGCAGTCAGTGCTCAGTAACTACCCAGCTCACTAGATGTTGCAAGGTCACTTCACTACCCAACTACCCACTGCATAGAGGTGGCTAGTTTGCTTCCCAGCATCTTGGCGTAGCTTCGTTGTAGCCAAAAATCTACTTCCCAATCTCACTACCCAGCTCTTTACCCACTACGCAATCTTACTACCCATAAACATAACCAGCAAATATTTCAGATGGAATTGTATTCTCCTGTGTATGCGGATAGCGGATGTCTGAAAAGGAATGCGGCCAGCGGCGAAAGGGAGATATCACAAAACGGGTTGCATGCAGAGGAAGAGGACACTATGGTTATGGAAGAGAGGACGAAGTAAATGACACGGGGCTTCGGCGTCGGGCTTTTGGCGCCAGAAAAATCTCAGGGATACTACGGAAGAATGGATCTCTTATATGCGGCAAATTCTACGTACATTCGTTGTCATACTGTGCCGTGAACGTATAATAACGGCATGACCGAGGACAGTGGCCTTTTCTCTTACTTCTCTTCCGGGTTTCTGGCGGGATTTGCATCGCCAACCTCTGTTGAAACGGGTGTTTCGTCTTCCCTCACTTCTGACAGTACTGAACCATTACTATACGAGTATGTTTGCCATGAATCCATGCCATCGTCTGTGCCTACTAGCAGCAGCAGCAACAGTGTGAATCTCTGCAACGTTGAAGTGTTTTCGGCAGGAAAATCGAAGCTATCTCCGCATTCTCAGGACGTAGAATCAAGCACATCAAACCAAACAGGTAATTGTCCAATGGTTACAATAATAAGGCCAGGATTTCCCAAACTGCGTGAAAATGTATGTTCTTGAGAGCTACAGTCCGCTAATATCGAAGTACCGTATTTACCTGTGCATAGCCCCCCCCCCCCCCCCCCTATGCATAGCCCCCCCCCCCCCCTATGCATAGCCCCATATTGGCAAAACATAAAAAATGCCCTATGCATAGCCCCCCCCCCTCCTATGCATAGCCCCATATATACTGTAGGGTACCTGAACCTACCTACATAAGCTGGTCATAACCTACACATAGGCACTCCCACACCAAGCTAAGATGCCTATAAGCCTGCTTGGGCGTGTATTGTACTAGAATAACCCTGGTTTGACCTCAATTATGCCCTAAATCACGTGCTTTTGGCCTAAAAAAAATGCCTCTGCGCACCTCTCAAAAACATAAAAAATGTCCTATGCATATCCCCCCCCTATGCATAGCCCCCCCCCCTATGCATAGCCCCATATAGGACCTCTCAATTTTTGCATAGCCCCATGGGGCTATGCACAGGTAAATACGGTACCTACTCTGGCGAGAGGTTGAGAGGGTAGGGCTAAAAGGCGGACGCGGACACGGACGCGGACGCGGACGCTGGGTTAAAAGGCGGACGCGGACGCGGACGTTGGGCTAAAAGGCGGACGCGGCGATAGATTTGCATCCGCGTCCGCCATTTAGTCCAATCTGCTGACTCTTCTTTCTTCCACTTTAGTGGGTAATGGGCTAAAAAGCGGACGCAGAAAAAGCGGACGCAACATTGCATGTGTAACCACCATGCTCAGCAGTCACTACTATCTGATCAGGGTACTGCTGTACATCGCTACGGGGAATTTCTTTCACAATGTGATCAAATGAAGCAAGTTGTGTTGACTTATGCTTTAGGCTTAGGCTGAGGCTGAGGCTTAGGCTGAGGCCTACCCCTCTGCATCCAATACCTAAGCCTAAAGCCTAAGTCCTATCCATAGCACATGCAATATTGCGTCCGCTTTTTCTGCGTCCGCTTTTTAGCCCATTACCCACCAAAGTGGTAGAAAGAAGAGTCAGCAGATTGGACTAAAAGGCTGACGCGGATGCAAATCTTGCGCCGCGTCCGCTTTTTCTGCGTCCGCCTTTTAGCCCAGCGTCCGCGTCCGCGTCCGCCTTTTAACCCAGCGTCCGCGTCCAGCCCCATCCGAGGTTGAGACACCATTCATACTATGTATACTCATACTCGTACTGGGCTTAAGTCTCGTTTCGCCCTCTGGTGCGCTCTATTAGCAGTGCGTTGCATGTTCTGGAATATCACGAACAGCGTAGTATACGTATGTACGTTTCTATCATGAACATTGTGGACATACGTCCTGGAATGTACTGAACGCATCGTAATGTACATACATACGCACTTAAAGGGCAGATGCGGCAAAGATTTTTCCATAGTGAAGGCTGAGATCGATTTTTCAATTTTCCTTCGGTCAGTATACGTAGTTTTTTATGCTGAATTGATTTCACCCCCATGTCTCGACGAGATTTTGCCTCCTTGTAGAGAAACCCCACTTATACGTGTCGCTTCGAACGCCCGTTTGTTCTTGTCAGCGCCTCACTTCCTGCGTCGTTTTGAACGTGAGAGCGGACGACGGCACGCACGCGGACGACAACGCGCGCAGATTCTAAACGACGCAGGAAGTGAGGCGCTGACAAGAACAAACGGGCGTTCGAAGCGACACGTATAAGTGGGGTTTCTCTACAAGGAGGCAAAATCTCGTCGAGACATGGGGGTGAAATCAATTCAGCATAAAAAACTACGTATACTGACCGAAGGAAAATTGAAAAATCGATCTCAGCCTTCACTATGGAAAAATCTTTGCCGCATCTGCCCTTTAATTATCTTGTTCATCTTTTCAACTCTGTAAGCTAGCTTTTGGACGTGTGTGGTGTACCATCATGGAGCATTGTACGTAGCTATCTGTTTCTATAGTAAGCATTGTTGCTTCTTGTTTCAGGTTGGCGAAATATTACTGCTGTCGCCTTTCCTTCTGTTAGCAGTAGTAGTAGAACGAGCAGTAGGAGCAGTAGTGTAGAAGACGCATCATCTCCCTTTACTCCGTCATCCTACGTCAGTTATCGAGAAGAACAAGAAACTTGTACAACTACCAAGGAGAAGAGTGCTCCTCCAACCGTTTCTTCTTCTCACTCTACCACGGAAGGAGACAGCTGCATTGGAGGTATGTAAAAGAGAAACTTTTCATGTTAGTGCGGTCGGTGTAATTCGAGCCATGCACTGTGGGGATTGTCAGGCTTTGCTCCGCTCTGGTCTATAAATGAAGATAGGGGTGGCTCGAACTATCCCGCACTATCATGTTCATGCATACAACTGAACTGTCAGTACATATCTCGCTACTTGATTTGCACCGGAAGACAGCTATCCACCATATGCAGTAAGGAAATTGGGTTGGTCGATGGCGACCCCGCGGCATTTAGTGAAAGTTTGGATCGGTGCCTGTAAGATCGTCGACGTCATTTCTTGTCAATTCTGTTTTTCACTTCACTCCTTTGACGCTTCCAGATGATTGAACAAGGTCGACGAGCCCGCAGGCACTGATCCAAACTTTCACAAAATACCGCGGGGTCGTCATCGACCAACCCAATAGCCTTACTGCATATGGTGGATAGTCGGTTCACTGAGAGAATGCGGTGAATTTCGTATGTGGAAGATTTTCTACGTGAAACAGCAAGAATATTTGGATTCCACGTGAAAAAGTCTTGCATGACTGCGCACATCTCCGTATTCTGTTTGTGCACAGACTATATTAGCAGTGTTTTGCCAAGCTCGCACGTTGGAGAAAATTGGCACTAACCCGTCTTAGTTGCATGTCTATCAAACTAACACCTACCTACCTACCCACCCACCCAGAGTACAGTATGCATCAGGTACTACGTTGTGGAGCGCTTGCGTTGGATGAGGCATGCCATATGTACGAACGAGCGAGTGTTGTGTGAGCCGTTGTCAACGTGTTGTTAGTTGGTATGCATGATAAGAGTACATAAGTGAGGGTGGTGCGGCTTTGCCATTGCGCTCTCTTCCCCCCTAGTATGGGAATGTGTACGTGGGTGTGTATGCACCATATGTGCTCCTGCTCATTGTGCAAGTTGCTTTTGATGCCTTGCTTATCAGTTGCTGCTGTCTCCACTGTCTCTTATGTCTGTTTTACTGTCGGTCGACGCGCTTTTGCGTAAACATGACTCCATTTTCGACGCATCAATCCTCCCTGTGTCCTGTTATGGGAGCTGAGCCAAAGGGCAGCAAAGCAAGTCGGCAACTACGATATGCGTATGCTTGTGCTGTTGGACATTGCTCGGGTAAGAAGAAGGCGGTTCCGCTCAGGGGAGAAGCGTCCACGTTTGACGTGCGCTGTAAGTGTAGCGTCGGAGTGTACGACTGAAGGTGTGCTGCTGTCGCTCTTGTTGTTGTTTGTCCTTGCTCTGTGAATGTCTGGCTGGCGCTGTCCACTGTCCACTCTCCTGGCTATTAGTCGGCCAACAAAGCTCTGTGTCGTTGGTTGTGTATTGAAGGAATCTGAGTGAGCTTTAAGTCAGCAGCGGAATGTCCGGCGGAGTGACCGCTGCCGCCGCCAGAAAGGGGCATCAAAAAGCTCTACCTTCCACCAGGGTCGCCGCTCCATTTGTTGTTTGTGCATTTTACGTGCGTGGCTTTACGGTGGGATTATGTACACTACACGGGTGTGAGAGCTGGCTATACATACTGTTGGTACCCAGGTAGCTAAAAGAGGGGGACTGTTGTAGTGGACAAACATGATGTAGAAAGAGTGGCCGAGGTCGGCGGAGATAAATAGCCATCTCTGGGTGTGTATGGGTCGACCGGCGCGGCGGTAAACAACTTAGCTGAAACAATAATTACCGCATTGTTGCGTATGACGGACGCGAGAGTTGCTCTCTGGCTGGCCGCAGCAGCTTTACGTATTTGTACATACTTTACAGTTGTGAGCGATTTTGTCCGTTGTCGTCGCTTATGGCGACTCTGCTTATCTCTCTCTCATGTCGTTGTTGGTGACCTAGACTCCGGGCGGCTCCGACGACGACTTGCAAAATTTCCTTCCCTTACCGGCCGGCCGGCAAGTTGTTGTTGTTTTCGGCTTTTGCTCTTTCGCCTCTTCTATTCGTCACACTGCCATAAGAAAGAAGGCTGGGAGCAGCCAGCTTCTTTCCCTCTACAGTAATCTCTCCGTTTTCAGACCTCCTCGTGCCTTTTAGGGCTGAGTGAGTATCATGTGATGGTGTGAACTGCTGCGGTCAGTGTCTTTGCTGCTGTCGTGTGCGTGCGATGGCGTCTCTGGATGAGTTCAAATCAGCGGCTACAATGTTCATGCAGCCTCCATTTGGCTTTTTCGATCACCATCAGCTGCAGCAGGCTGGATACCACACCCTCCCCAGTAAGCTGCACCACCGATATGTCCTATTGTGAGAGTGAGACAGAGCTTGGTTACGTTTTGAGAAAGTGGTCAGTGAGTGCGTACGTACAAGTAGTTGGTGCGAGGGAGCTGGGAATTGGGTTGGTAGTGCGATTGGTTGAAAGCTGGAGAATGGAGGAGGCGTGTTTGATGGATGATGGCGTATAATGGTCCTGGTCTGCGATGGTTTGCGGGGTCGTTCACATGCATACGTACGCATGTGTATGTAGTTGAGGGAAATGGTCTGGGCGTGCGAGGAGGCGTGAGGATGGAGGGAGGGAGGGAGACGGTACGCGCCGACGACGTCGCTGCGCGCGGAGTCACTGCGCCTGCCTTTCAGTGTCTGCGTGTGCGTGCGTGAATTGGATGGCGATTTCATATGTGAGTGTAGTGTGTATGTACACTATGTACGTGTGCAGTATGCGCGGCGGAGTTCAGTGAACCTGGAAGTGTACTGTGATGTGCCTGCTCCCTCGCCAGCTGAGGTCATAACTCTGTGTGTGTGTGCGTCGTCAACGTCCTATTCCCTCTGTCTTTCCTCTCTCGCACCTTCGCCTATCTAACCCACCCTGATTGTTCACGCCATTGTTACGTAACCACTCAGTCGCTGCCTCCTTCCACCCGCTCTTTGTCTGTTGCCCAAAAAAGAGACCTCCGAGTTGAGAAGAAGAAGAAGAAGAGTAGATCAGTGTGGTTTGTCATTCAAGGTCGAGGGCAGGACCTTGGGCATCTTCTCACTCTCTCCCAACTTTCCCCTTCCTTCTCATCCTCACCTCAACGGTTGAACCCAACCAGCCACCTGCTGCCGTATTCGGCTCTACAACTTGACTCTGTTGTTCCAAGCCCACGGTTGACTTGGCGCTGAGCAGCGCCTAACTTGAATTACACTGCTTCCGAATACTTGACGCGGCCTGTGGATTAGCGGATTTCTACAGTTAGTAGTACTGTAGTAGTGTTAGATGTAGTTGAGGACTGACTCTGCGGTGTGCGGCTGATGCTGGGCTCATGCAGTGACGAGGCATTGGTGAGCTCAAGTAGCAGCGCAAGCCTACCACCACCTTCATCCTCCTCTTACCTTCAGCCTCGTCCAACGGAAGCGGAGTCGAAGAAAGCTGCAGCAACAAAGACTTGCGGGCAGAGTGAGCAAGTGCGGCAGCTGCAGAGGCATTGGAGCGGCTGCTGGACGGGCGAGCGCAATAGGACGATGGAGTCGGCGACTGCTGTGGCTGCAGCTCAGTCCCCGGCGTCCGCCTCTGGCGGCTATCTCAAATATTACAACGAGCCAGCGCATTCTTCGTCCAGCTCCACCACTGGACCGGATGCCGGCGGCAACTCCTCATTTCTTGGTGGAGGAGGAGAGTTGGGCAAACTGAACAACATGGTGAAGATGGAGCCAGGCGGCTTCAGCTGCTCCTCTGCTTCTGTGACGGTGACTCCCGGCTACTCCTACCCCGGGCCGATGTTCAGCCAGGTGGCGTCGCCGTCCTCGCCCGCCGCCATGTTCCCGCAGCCGAGTCCAGTCTCCGTGGCTAACACCGCCCTCCCAGACAGTACCAGCTTCCTGCAGTACAACGGCACCACTGGCAACTGCGGCCCTAGCAGCAGCAACAGCGGAGGACACGAGAGGAAAAGCGGAGCGCAGGAACGACGCGCCTCAGACTCCACCCTCCTCTTTGATCAGGAAGGAAAGAGTCCGGTGACGCCCGGAAGTGTCTACTTCGATCACGGAGATGGCGCCGCATCTGCCAATGCGACCATGCCTATGCGCTCCCATTCCGTCAGCGAATTTCCCGGATCATTCAGTGGCCTGTACAGTTCGCAAGATCTCAAACATGGTGCGTTACTTCTTTCATATGTAGCTTGCTTTTGGGATGGGTACGAACGTGTGTTTGTAAGTAGTTCTGCATGCTAGGCTTGCATTCGTTTCTGGTGGCTTAACGTACACTTGCGGTTATGCTTATTGCAACCTGCTGTTTGAGACTTGAAAGGGCAGTTGGTTGATAGTTTGCTGTGGCTGAGTGAGTAGAACTGTTGCTGCTCCTTCTTCCTTTTCTTCTGATGTTATCTGAACCTTGGGGAATGCGAGTGGTAGTGGTGGAGAGTTGATTAGTCGGCGGCTACCTTCGTTGTCTCCCCGGGCATTTTCTTCGGCCGTCGTCCGTCGTCCTTGTGTGTGAGTGTCTTGTCTGGTTTCTTCGTCACTGTATGTGTGTACTGCATGCATGCGGATATCTTTGCAAGGTGTGGTCGTGTGGTGGTCATTCCTCGTCCGGATGGCAGAGGTGCGAGGAAGCGTCTTGCGAGAATTCGACTGCATCATGCGCATAGTACGTGCATTCGTCTGAGTACTGTCTGTCTGTCGTCGGCTGGATGCGATGGCGAGGCGAGAGGTGGACGATGGTCGAGCGAGATGCGAGACCCGCCGCTGCGCTTCCAAATGTCGCCCAGGCTGTCCCTTTCCTCTCTCCCTGCGGTCCTACAAAACCAGTCACACTTATCCATCCCATCCATCTCCCTCCCCCGTCCAGCTTCAGTTTTTTTACGTATCTCCTCTCCTCTTCGAAGGCGCGACTTTCGCCCTTTTTTGAAGGCTACCCGTTTTGATAATGGGCGACCACTGTCCAGCCAACTGCCGCCCCTGTCGTCTCCTGCATTACTTATTGCCACGCAGCCCTCGTTTGGAAAAAATTGGACGAAAGAAGAAGCGATGAGGGCGAATTGACCTGTGCTGAACTTTGGCCTTTTTAGCATTCGGTAGGGGGGATTTGTCCCTCTCTCTTCCTCATTAGGCGTTTAGGAGGTGGGAGTAGGTAGCGTGCAGGCAGAGGGAGGAATGAGTGAACGTGGGTCAGTCATCATATTTGGTATGGGCAATTTCTTTCTATCCGCCTATTGTCCTCTGACTGGAGGGGTGTGAAATTTGTTCGTGTGATAGACGACCGACTGCCAAGTTCAGACGGGGTCAAACTCGGCCTTGCATGCGTGAGCGTGCGTGCTTTAGCTGGCGCTGACACCTGAGAAACAAAATGCACGGCAAATGGCTTTCTCCGACGCGAGTGTACTGGAACAGAAACTGAAAACGTAGACAGACTAATTAGCAGAATAGGTAGGAACGAGCCGGCGGCTTTCGCGCCTCTTCCGGATTTCGCAAGATTAGTCCAGCTTCTGCGTATAATTACGTGGGAACGAAACCGCGTCTGTGTTCCGTCCACGTGGGGTCAAAGGTCACAGTCGGTTGAGGATTGTTGTGGCTGCTGTCCAGCGAAGGGGTGGCAAGAAGGAAGGGAGAGGAACATCCCTCAGGTTGATATGTACTTCTACTTGGTTTTCCAACCGACAGAAGTGATAGAGCCACCAGAAAGAACTCAGTTCTACGTCTATAGACAGACAAGGGTATATAAATAGCACATGTGGACAAGTGGGAAGAAGAAGAGCGTTTATAGAGGGAGGGGAGTGGTCGAGGCTGCAAGATGAGTGACGTAAAAGGCGGTACACGGTTTGCGCCTCATGTACGTACACTGTGGTTTGGTTGTTGATGATGTGGAAGCGTGAAATGAGATGCAATTTTCGGACGCTATTGTGTGTCTTGTGCTGTTGTGTTGTTCTGCGTGTTTTTGCGCGCACGCCTTTTGTAATGTCATGTGCGCGTTCCCGATTGTAGACATGAGTACAGAACGTGGATGATGGGGTAGGTACGTAAATGGACGATGCGGGTGTGGCGGGCGATGTGGCGGTGTGTGGGTGGCGAAGTGATGGATGCGCTGCTTATGACGGAGGGGACGAAGTGGATGAAGTTTTGTTGTTTAGTAAGTTGAGTGAGTGAGTAGTGAGAGTGGCGGCTGGCTCGCAATTAGGTTAGTGGAGCGACGGGCTGCTGCTTGCCTGTTTTTTTGCCTACGTACGTAGTACCTACAGCTGACTGCGCGAGTTGTTTGTGATGAGTTTGTATGCGAGGATGGGACTTTCCCTTCCGCCGTCGTCGGCCTTCGTCGCCGGTTTTACTACCCAGTGGAAGGCTGTTCCCACTTCAGTCTGCCTGCTGTGGACTTGCCTGCCTCTGTCTGTTGGCTGGACACACATCGCCAACCACACACATACATACAGCGTCGTCGTCCGTCGCGCACGCGAGTTAACTTGGTTCGGCGTCGTCGGCGCGTTTTCTGCTGCGTATTGGATGCGGCTGGATGGAGTAGATAGTGGATAGTAGTAGTAGTAGTTGGTTATGGGTCGCGTTTCAGGCGGAGGAGGAAGCGAGAGGCGCGACCTTGAACGTGAAGTAGAAGAAGAGCCGAACAACGCAGCCCCGCGTGCTAGGCGCGGAAGCTCATCCACACTCCTCCTCCTCCTCCTCCTCCGACCATTATCTCTTCCTATTCCTATTCGTATACGTAGCTGTGTGATATGTACTGCGTGCAGCGACGAGGATGGACAACGAAGAAGGAAGGCAGATGAGGTAGTACCTGCAGCGGCGACGACGCAAGAGGAGGAGGAGGAGGAGGAGGAGGAGTTAGCGCCGCCGAGAGATTCGAGTACTCTGTAGTTAAGAGAAAGGCCTTCGTCTTCTACGTCTTCCGCCTGTCCCCCTCTTCTCTTCTCCGACTCGTCTGCGCACGTGTCCAGCGTCAGTCACACCTGCTGCGCCTTCCTCTTCCGCCCGTGCCGCACGACCGCTACTCCGTCTGCCACCCTGCACTACACGCTGCAGTCTCTCTACTGGTACGTCACCGCGACTGGATGATGGTGTGGTAGCCGAAGGCAAGCCCGGGACGCGGCAGCTTCGGCTATAGTAGCTAAGCCAGTGATTAGCAATGTTCGACTGCGAAGCTCAGCAGCAGCAGCAGCAGCAGCAGTTCGACGAAGTCTCCAGCACGCATCATCTGCCCGGCGCGTACTATCCGCATTCAGCCGCCGCCTCGCCCTGCTATTACGGATACTACGGTATTAGTCAGTCACGCCGCGTCCTACCTGAGTTCTGCTTCTTGCTGCCATTTGTTGGCCTTGACGCAAGTTGCAGTAGAATTGTGTCGTGAGGGTGTATGAGTTTGAGAGTGCCTATTGCTTCATGTTGTGAGTGAATCAATCTGCTAGCACAAAGCGGTGTTTGGGGTTGAGCGCCTTGTTGATACTTTGTGCTTGTGCTGAAGTGAAGCCGTTGTGTGTGTGTTGCAGACCCTGGCTATGGATCTCCGGCGACGGCGGCGCCTGCAGACAGTTCGGCGGCGGCCATGGCGGCGGCGGCGGCGGCCGCAGCTGGATCTCCCGCCAGTCAGAAGGCTTTCGTTCCCTGCAAAGTCTGCGGCGACAAGTAAGCATCACTACATTCCTAATGTATTTTGTATCGTATGACATAGGCTACATACTCGATGTACATGTAATTCCCCGAGATACGGTATGCGCGTTTTTTGCGTACTCTATCCCTCCTTGCTGAAGATTGGTGCGTACGAAGATGTATGTACCTTACGTATGTGTATGTAATAATATGTGTGTCGGTGTGGTCAGTGGGTTTGGAGAGGAAGGAGAAGGATGTGTGATTGTTGCAGAGCTTCCGGCTATCATTACGGAGTGACGTCGTGCGAAGGATGCAAGGTTGGTTAAGGCGTCTGCTCCCACATTTTCTTTATTTCTTTGGACAATTCCTTCTGAAATTGGTGGGGTTCCTTCGTCCTAATAGGACGTTGCAGCAATCAGGATGGGGGTCTTTTCCGTGTTTTGTCCACCTCAAATCTTCCGGGATCGGAGACGCATAAGAGGCGTAGGAATCAGTGATGAAGGAAGGAGTGGGACAGCGGGAAACTGTGGGGAAAATGAATTTATATCCGATTGATTCCTTCTCAAGGTCGTTTACCTGCTTCCCCACCTGGCACTCACTCACTTCACAATAATGCCTGTGTGTATTCTTCTACATACTAGTATGTAGTTACGTGTACACCGTTCATGCGTTGCGCTCTCTCACTTTCACTCACTCATACGGGCGGCAACACTGTGTAGCATGCGTCGTTTGGTGACTACCACCGTTCGCACAGGGGCGTCGGAAGATGCTCTTACTACAAAGGCGGAGTGAAATCGGGAGGGAAAGGAACCGACTGATACCTGCCTACCAGGCCCAGAAAGATAAAGAGATGTCAGAAACCAACTGTGCGCGCGAATACACATTATTTTACACGACAACGGCGACCAAACCAAAGAAGGCCTCTTTACTCCTGTGCGTAGCTACCGTTCACAGTTTATATTGTCCGTATCTATGCATATGTAGGGTGGAGAAGGAAGATGCACTGCGTGTGGCGGACGAGAAGAGAGGCAGGGGGGAAAAGAGGAGTCAAAAGTGGATGATAATTTGCGCGTTCACGCGGAGAAAAGCGAAAATCGCCGAACACCGTACATGCATCGCATAGGCCTCCACCCCTTCTTTATCCATTATCATCATCACGCAGGCAGATGCCGTGTACTCGCTCGAAAGAAGAGTGCAGGAGGGGAAGAAGGTGCCAGGCTGCTACTGGAGGAGAAAAAGAGCCCAGCCAGATGTGCTGCAGACGGAGGACGCCGGGATGAACGGGGATATTGACCAACGGCGAGGCATGAGCAGGCTGTCACGGGGGTGAGCAGTTGGGAGTGACCTTGTCTTTCGGGTCGGGTGGACGGTGTCCGGTTGCCGACATCATCAGCAGCTGGACAGCGACTGAGTGTGCCTATTACATTGTGAAAGGGAAGGGAAGGATAGTATTCGTTTCGTAGAAGACTGGGTAAATTCGATAGCCAGCTGGTGTCTAGGGTGAATATTGAGCCCAATCAGAAGGAGTTGTCCGCTTGTTTTACACTTACGATATCCCGTGTGCACTGATTACACGCACACTGCTGTATAGGTACGGGACGCGTTGCTGTGTAGCGTATGCACGTGAGTGCGGTGTTGTAGGGCTTTTTCCGACGGAGTATTCAGAAGCAGATCGAGTACCGGTGTTTGCGAGACGGCAAGTGCATGGTGTTTCGGCTGAATCGCAACAGATGTCAGTACTGTCGCTTCAAGAAATGTCTCGCCGTCGGCATGTCCAGAGACTGTAATGCACGCAGCACATTTTTAAGTCGGTCCACTAACAGAATGCGGGGATTTTTCTACGTAGTCGCAGTAGAGTTGTGTAAAATGTACGGACGTTTCAATGCCTTAGCTGTTTTAGATTTTTCTCAGAAACCGTTCAGGGTTTCGAAAATCTCCGCCTTCTCTCAATGCACTTTCATGTTAAGATGAGTCTGCTTCCGTATGTGATTGAAGTGATTTGCGATGTTGCTTGTGTTTCTCAGCCGTGCGATACGGTCGCGTACCGAAGCGATCTCGAGAGCGGATGAACGAGGATTCGCGCGTCTCGTCGATGACGGGCGATTCGGAGGTGGACTCGGAGTTGGAGAAGAAGCAGCTGGCGCTCTACGATATCATCCTCAGCGTCTCGCAGGCTCATCACTGCAACTGCGCATACACCGACAACAAAATCAAAAATCTCGCCCACCGACCTATGCACTTCGTAAGCTAAGCCCACCGAGACACCTCTCTTTGTGTTTGAGTGCATGCATATTCAGAGCGTGTGTAAAGTAGAGTGTGATATGTTCATAAGATAGCGTGGGGTAATTAGGGCCACTCCTGCTTTGTTAGGCAGAGACAGGCGACTGTGGCATCATCCTTAGACAAATAGCAGCTTTCAGTAGGAGATGGCCCGAAGTAGATGTTGCATAGTGCATACTGTACGTAGCTGTGTGTGTTTCAGCCTCTGGAGCGTTGCGCGGTGTCGGATGCGGATGGTCCGTTGGGGAGTACAGACTTGCTGGAGCAGCAGAAAGTGGTGATGTGGGAGAGTATGGCGCAGTTCACCACGCCCGCCATTCAGAGAGTGGTGGAGTTCGCCAAAATGATTCCTGGTACATGCGTCTCGCTGGCTCCCATTCCAACGTTCGTTCGCTTTCTCGTGCTCCCCTGTTACTATTTGCGTCCTGTTATTACAGGGTTCAAAGAGTTGGTGCAGGACGACCAGTTGATTCTGATCAAGACGGGCTTTTTCGAAGTGTGGCTGGTCCGCATAGCGCGCATGTTCAACCCTCAACACGGCACTGTCACACTTCTCAGACGGAAGC
>JASAMW010001227.1:0-28552 GCA_030247985.1 Epsilonema sp. ZAB3_2
TTCTGATATCGCGGCATCTCTAGTCCACTTTATGAACAACTTGCCGTTGCCGCCATCTCCCACAGAAGCTGAAGTGGACAAGTTGGTGGAAGAGCGCACGAAATGGGATGGAATGGCCTGGCATAAGGAAGCTCGAGACCTCTTCGACGCTTTCGGCTTGGAGACCCTTAGCTTCAATCGGCGTTCTGTGGAAGAAAGAGCGGATGAATCCAGACAGCCCCGCTCCAAGCAGTCTCAGGTGATGGGCAAGTATCGAGACGACACGGATGACAGCGATCCAGCTGCTGTGGGCTTGTTCAAACGCGCCGGTTCCATGCGACGTCCGAAGAGCTTCCAGCGGGGAGGCCCTGGGAGACAGAGCCTCAGACAGCCGGCCGCGGCTGTGGTCAGCCTTTCCCGCTCTTCATCGCAGGACTCGGCTGACCTCTCCACCTTGGCCAGTCCTTTGGGGCCGTGGCCGGAGTGGGAGAGGATGGTAACCCAGCCGCCTGCGGCGCCGGAACTGCCCGAGCTCAAACCCCAGACGGATTCGCCCAACATCCTGCAGAACCTACCACCGCATCTGAGGAACTTGCCATGCACCGGAGCCGCCCGAGACGCCTACAGAACGGGGATGCCGAAGCCTTCGAAGTCGCACACGATGAGCCACCCAGCGACCGCGGCCAGCCTCAGTGCCGCATCTACAGTCGGAACTGCTCCATCTCCCAAACAGCTGCCTGGAACTGTCAACCCGCAGCTGTATAGAGCCTTGTCACAGTGGCAGGTGGGCACCGGCCGGCCTCCGGCACCTCCGGGGCCTATGGGGAAGGCTGGAGCCCAGATGCCACCAGTGGCACCACCAGCAGCACCACCCGCACCGCTTCCATCACCACCTGCACCACAGCAGCCACCGCCAGCTGTGGCTGTGGTCGTGGCCCCTGGGGCCGCCCAGGTTCCTGCTGCCGCCAGCGGGGCCGGGGTGCAGCAAGATCCGCCAGCCGGGCGAGCGTGGAGACCCGCATACAAACCGCGGGCTGCCAATTTGACTCCAGACCCGCCGCCGTATATCGATGACGTCCAGACGGGCCTGTTGCCCAAGGAACGCCGCAGTGGACAGAGAGGAGATCTGTTCCAAGGCACCAGACGCTACAACGCAGCCGAGTGGCGTCGTTTGGGCTACGTGAAGAACGACGTGGATGATCCGCCGCTGCCTGGACCAGGGGAGCCAGATCCGAGAAAGGCGATCCCTAAGAACCATCCAGGGGAAGACTACCTCAACGGCCTAGAGGGGATTCTGAAGCCAGGTGATGCTTCTGATCGGGATAGATTCGGGAAGACGGCCTTCCGGGGCAACTCGCCGGCCATCAGCCCCAATTTCTTCTTCATCCTGATGCAGAATCTGTGGCTTCTCTTCTGCTACATGAGAGGCTACATCACCCCAGACTACCGAGAGGCCGACAGAAGATTGCGGCACATGACAGGTCCAAATGGAATTCCGGCGATGAGGGAGGAGCGCTACCGCCAAGTCTACTTCAACACCACGCCGCCAGAAGGCTATATGCACCGGACTGTGTTTGCCGAAGGGAGCGTGTACAAATGACGTCAGGTGGTTTTCAGCCGAAATGGATGGGTACCCCCCCCCCTCCCCCCCGACCGTCAGAATAGCGTCAGAATTGGCCCAAAGGCCGTACCCCCCCCCCCCCCCCCCCACCGTCAGCGTCAGAGGTGGTGACACCAGTAGTAATAGTACTTGCGTATACGTATGTATGAATGCATGCATAATACATGCATGCATGCATGTATGGTATAACTATGCAGCACGTTGTGTATGTACTAAGTAATGTAGTATGTATGTACAGTAATAGATATGTACTGTAATGTACAGTGTATGTATGTACATACGTAATTCCCGTCACCGTTAGAATATTGAGCTGAGCGCTGACCCCCCCCCCCCCCCCCCCCCCACCGTCAGACTGACGTCAGAGGCTGGGCCAGGGGGAGGGGGGGGGTCCCCCCCCTCCCCTACCACCTGACGTAATTTGTACACGCTCCCGAATGGTACGATCCGGAGCTGAAGCGGAGCGAAGAACGCTGGTGCACGCTGCTGCAACTGCGTGGAGACAGACGCGAAGACGCCCACAGGCATGCCATTCTGCTGTGCACCTGGAAACCCACCAAGCCGGAGATCAATTGGACGAAGGTGCGAACCGAGTACGACAAGTGGAAGGTGGAACAGGCTGGATTCTTCGCTGAGCGCGAGGCGAAGAGACGTGAAGCTGTAGCTGCCAACCTGAACCCAGACGTGGTGGATTTCAACATCGCGTGGGAGAACATCTTCCCACCCATCGACCACGAGTATGACGTCATGTTCGACCAGCAGGCTGTGACGGTGCTGAAAACGCCCAAGGCCGAGCGAGGGACGTACGGCCAACCGCGGCGGGCGTCTGTGCCTCCGTCGCCAGCGCAGCCACAGGGTGCCCAAGCAGGAGCAGCGGCAGGAGCCGTACCGCCGCCGCCGCCCCCTCCCCCAGCCGGAGTGGCAGGGTGGGGTCGGCAGCGAGCGCGGCAGCCGCCTCCGATGGGACCTGCACCGCCGGCTAGACAGCCGCCACCGGGAGCTCAGACGTACGCGCAGGCCACGGGCTCCACTTCGGGTACGCAGCCGCCGAGCGTCCACGCCAGCCGTTCCATGGGTACAGTGCCCTCCTCACCAGTGGTGATCCGCTCCAGACCTCAGTCGGCGGGACTTAGACCAGCTCCGCCTCAGACGACTGCGACGGCTACTCCAGCTCAGACGGCGATTGCCTATCCCAAGCCGCCCAAGAAGAAGGCTTTGGGAAAAGATCAGAAGGAGGAGAAGAAGTGAGGGAGAGATCTGCCACCCAGACGGAATCAACTCTGAAGTAACACAAAAAGGCACACTTCATTTACTTACTTCTTTCGGGTACTGTACTGTAAGCTGTGATGACTACTACATACATTTGATACAAATGCTGTGACTTACATACTTTTCCTGCATGATGGGAATAAACCACTAACCCCTATATGTGTTTCTTGTTTATTATTAGTTCGGTATTATAATTAGGAATAGGGTTAGGGACAGATCACTGAAGGTACGTGTGCAGTTAGGTTAATAGCATGCAAACGGGCATGAGCGTAGGACTTAACCAGTATGTAATGGTTTGTTTAGGTTTTAGCTGTATAGTTTGGGTATGTATGCGAAGATAGGGAAGCAAAGCGTTGGCTGAGGGGCGAGACTTTGTTCGACTCCCAGACGACCCAGGATAAGGGCCCGGATTCGATCGTCGTGTGGGCACGACTATCCCCTGGGAACCAATTGTAAAGTTTTGGACAAGACTTTTCATCATGGGTCCGAGGTGGATGGGAGCGAGCGGTGGGCGCATTGCCAAAAGACTACCAGCGGGCAATGCAAATGCGGAGACACAGTCAGGCAGTCCAGACGCGACAGAGACGGTGCTCACCCCTTGGGAGATATGTACCATATAAAAGGAGAGTGCAGTCAGCCGGAGTCAGTGTGTGTCAAGAAGATCATCGTTGGGACTTCTCCGGTTTCATCGCGAGCCCTGTAAGAAGACTACCATCAGGAGAGCAGTCTTCCTACTGTAGCGAGAATTGATAGACAGGAGGGGAGAGACGAGACTGTATAGCCTCGGAGCTCCAAGCCTGCCTTGACGTTCTCTGCTATCTTCTATCCAGACGGCAGTGCCCCGACCCCCGCCAACGCTTTAGCTGTGCATCACCTAGACGTACTTTTATCTACTGACCTTGAGCGCCTGTATCTTCGCTGTATGTATGTCAGACGACTAATAAACTGTGTACCTGTTGCTGCATCCTTGTTGGTCACTCCCGGAGGTGTCCGAGGATCTCAGAACCGTGGAAGGCAATAAGTAGGCTGTTGACCGACCCTCCGTTGTCCGGAACACAGGGAGGGTGGAACCGGGATTGGGTGCCTCTCCTAGGAAGTGGCCCAGGTCTACGGGGAGACTCGAGTCCAGGGTGAGTTCTGTCCTGCATCACAAAGGTTTGGACGCTTGCAGAGGCTGCCCGAGTTTAGACGAGTGGACGTCCGCCTCAGCCTTCCGAAGAGCAAGGATCAACTCAGACGAAGACGAGGGTCAGCGACAGCGTTAGCAAGTCTCTAGCGGGTGGACAGATTGGCCATCTGAGACTGGGACCTCTGCGTGCGTGTCACCGCTACACCCGTAGAGTACCGGAAACTCTACAGATCATCCCAGTTGTGATTTTGTACCACACTATATTTTTGGGTGAATACCCCATGGGCTATACAAAATCAAGTGGTCTGATGGGGTTATGCAGTGTTTGGTTTATTATGAGATCCTGTATGTGTTTAAGGGCATAATTGAAGTTAAAACAGGGTTATTCTAGTACAAGACATGATCAGCTAGGCCTATAAGCATAGTAACTTGGTGTAAGAGTAGCTATAGCTAGCCTATGACCAGCTTACATCGGTAAGTTAAGGTACCCTACAGTACATGGATGGGGTTATACACCAGGGGGATATAATATGTTGGGGAAATACTCAGGGGGATATACACCCAAAATAGGGTATTCCTATTATCAATTACTGCTGTTTGCAACGATGAATTGTGATGTGTGTAACTGGTCCTTGTTCTATGCTGTTTTCCTTCATTCTCATACACAGTAAGTGCACTGCATGGTGAGTAAGTGAGTGCACTATGTAGGATGTGAAAAAGTGGGCATCTGTTCAGGTATATAGCTTAGCCTTGATGTAAAATGTGGTAAAATTGAAGGAGATATTGTTTTCGAATGCCAAGATACCTACCAAACCTAGTTGCATGCCAATTTTGTGCTAGAGTACTCTGGAGTGTAAAAGCTGCCCTGTGTTCCACATGTTACGTATGTGCATGGACTTCTACCTGATGTCCAGTACCAAAATAGAGTGATATGTCCGTGTACTTTCTAGATGTCTGTGAAAGAACCAAGAAAATAGGAATGGTCGGGCACATCTGACCCATCGAAAAGATCTACAGAACGACGTGTTCCATGCTGAACGGAACGAAGACAGCAAGGAAACTTAGTAAAAGACTTAGTTTACATGGAGCTAAAATGTGCCTTTTTCCTGTTGTAGAAATTCGAGCGATTTCAATGGAAACGTGGATTATCTTCATTTGTGATCCTGTTGGCGCAGTTCTTACACTGTCTTTTGGTATAAAATTCCAGCAGAAATTGCGACGAAGTTACTATCCGCATTAGTTTCACCATTGCTTCCTCCATTCAAGGACTTGCACCATCTTGGCACACTCCTGATTGGTTGTCAGCACGGCTAAAAGGAGTGAGCGCCGCACTTCATTCTGTGATGGCAGGGCTTTGATGATGCATTCACCAGACATCTGTAACATCCATCCATCCATCCATCCATTTGTCAGCCTATAAGTGCTCATCCATCCATCCGTCCATCAACCCATACAGATGTAACAGACATCTGGTGAACGTGCCATGAGCCATGCCGACAACCAATCAGAAGCATGCCAAGACAAAGGAAAAAGTGAAGAAACAACGTGAATAAATTTGTCGCAATTTCTGCTGGAATTTTATACAAAAAGATGGTGGAGAAAACGCAACACAACAGGATAACGAAGGAAGATAATCCACGTTTCTGTTGAAATCGCATATGTGAAAAAGGCACATTTTAGCTTCACATGGACTCAGTGGAGCTACAAAGGTGGCATATGGTGATCGGAGGATGGCACCAACATAACATGTTGCGCACCCTTGAAAACCTATGGTAGGTTCAAATTTCAGTCTTCTATTTCCATCATACAATAAAATATGGCTAAAAATAGACTTTTTATAGTGTTTTTTGGGACAATCAAATAATGTGGTAAGTCTTCACTTCATTTTGGCGTGGTTCAGGTTGGAACACATTGTAAAGTACTGCGAATGTATGGCAATTACATCTGAGGCCAGTAGTGTACATAAACTAGTTCTGGGTATGTAAGGCGAGTTTAGCCAATCTGTTGCCGGGCCTGTACCTGGTGGTGTGCCTAAGTCCACAGCTGTGACCGAGGGTAGTGGGTTCAATACCCGTTCGATCCTATTTCTCTCTCCCCTTTTCAGGGCCCGGCTATCGCCATACGGAACGCGGCATGTCACAACGCCGTACTCTTTTCGATGGGTCAAATGTGGATGCCACGGACTTCTTCTAGAGAGCTCCCGTTGACTCCTATAATAAACCGTTTTGTGACTGTGCACTATACGTATGTAACGTCGCATGGTCCATCACATGGTACACGTTGTTTGACGTTGCCAAAGTTGCTGTACGTGTCAATGGTTTTCTCATTCGTACCAGTACCTGGATGGAAGGAAACTGTATTTGATGACGTGAAGTTGAAATAGTGGTTTGTTGTGTTACCCAGGAGATTGTTACCGAGAAAATGGAGGCCTAGCACTACCACTGGTTTCGTGTTCCTCTGTCGTAACGATGTCTGACGATGCAAGGAGTTCGGCGCAGCGCTCAATGAAAACCCTGTTATGTGTCGCATGGTAACAACCGGAACTATGCAAAGCGTGGTTCTGGCGATCTTCTGCTTACAAGGCGTAGTGTGTTTGAAGCAGTTTGATGACTCTGAATTATTCCAACTAGCCTGGCCTGGTGATGTTGATATTCCTCCAGATCTGCTCAGAAAATATCAGGAGGTGAGGTACCTATTGTATGTATAGAGCTTCTTAGCCTCGATTCCAATCACGAACGTTATCATATTTACTCTCTAGCTGCTATGTTAGCAGAGGGGCTAGTTTTGGCATAACTTCTGGTGCGTCGATATATACCCTAATGAATAATCGGAAACGAACGCGGTGTTGAAACTTGGAGATATGGCATTTTTTGTGATTGGAGTCGTGGGTGTGTGCATGTATGTATATACACAGTATGACATGGTGGTGGTACATAAGTATAAACGTACCGTACGCTTTGCTATTTTGGCTTTGTGTTGCAGAAGAGTTTGAGTTTGGAAGATACAGTAGTGGTGAATAGTGTGGACAATGAGAAGTATTTGTGTCCCTTGCCAATGAGCTCAGGCTCAGAGAAGAAGCGACATGTGGAGTACACGGGTAAGACGCCTCACCAACTGCTACAGCCTCTCTACCAGCAACGCAGCTGCACCTATCGTATTGAAATGTACTGGACGTACGAACTCTGCCACGGTCGCTACCTCCTACAGTATCACGAAGAGAAGGATGCGGACAGGAAAGTCAAACGCACCGAGTATTATCTGGGTAAGAACATTGAGCAAGCAACACATCCTAATCCTATTTAGGTTAGCCCAGCAAAACCGACGATACTCGTGCAGAAATAGCACAAGACGGTATTCTTGGGCTGGCCCTGTACCGAAGCAAGCGAAATAATGTACATACGTACCGAAAACGTCGATGCTTCGGAAAAGGTGGAGCTATGGCCTTTTTGCCTTGGTTGCAGGACAGTACATGGCGGACACAGTGGCAGAGGAAGAGGAGAAGTTTGACGAGCTGAATCCACCGAAGCGGAAACTGGAGGAGCAGTTGACGCCTTACTATCCTGTGCGCTACATACAGGGCACAGTGTGCGACATCACGAAGAAGCCACGTGTGGCCACTATTCTGTACGTGTGCGTGCCGGAGTCCAAGAACCAAATCTACAGTTTGGAGGAAGTCAGTTCCTGCGAGTACGAAATGGTGGTGCTGACACCGCGCTTGTGTACGCATCCAGCCTTCAAGCCGCCGGACACAACGCCGACAAGCGTGGACTGCTTTCCGCTGGAAGGAGCGCCACCCAGGCCGACGGCATTGACCATCTGGGAGAAGGAACAGACGTGGGAGCAACAACAAAAACATACCAGCATGTTCCTGGGTGCACAGGAAACGCTGAGACAACAGAAGAGGAGGAAGGAGGAGAGCAGATATCGAAGGGAGGAAACGCAGCCACGGGTGCCTTCAGTTGACAAGGCACTCATCAAGGATTTCTTATCGGGTACAATGGGGTAAATCAAATCCGGTCACCTCTACGCTTCTTTGAACTTGCTAGTATTTCAGCAAATGATGAACCAAATAGCTCATTTGAAACAGGAAAGTTCAAGGAATCGAGTGGTACCTACCAGTATTTGCTTCAATCGGCCCATTGGTTGCTGCGATAATATGCAACCCTGAAACTTAGGTGGCCCACAGTACCTTACAAACAGAACTCGCCCATACTATAGTCGAACAAGAAATTTCATGAACCATTGAAATTTTTTCTCAGCCAATAAACGACGTAGAGCACAGCGGTCAAAACTTCTAACGCTAAACTTTAGCTCGCCGTTCCAATAAAAAAACCGTTTGTCTCCAGCTGCTCTGTGTGTCGAGATCTCGCCAAATTTCTTCAGTACTGAAATCGCCAAATTGGGCGTGGACCATTGGGCAATTCTAAACCTCGCAAACGCCAGAAAAATCAAAATGGCAGAAATAAGCATATGTGATAAAGACGATGAAAATGCGCATCGGGTGTACAGGGTCGTAGGGTGTCGTGGTTTGCGTGGTTTAGCGTCTGCCAAATGGTGACACGATTTCAGTACTGAAGGAATTCGGCGAGATCTCGACACTGAGAGCAGATGGAGACAAACGGTTTTTTTTATTGGAACGGCGAGCTAAAGTTAGCCGTAGAAGTTCGACCGCTGTGCTCTACGTCTTTTATTGGCTGAGAAAAAATTTCAATGGTTCACGAAATTTCTTGTTCGACTATAGAGATCGTGGTAGAAGACATTATTGTGGTTGTGCGTTGAAGGAGTGAATGGTTGCAGGTGACTACTGTTTGTATGGCGGGGCTGGCTGGTGGAAGCACGAGTATTGTCACGGGAAACAGGTGATACAGTTTCACGAGGATATGAAAGTAGGACGGTTGGACGTTTTGCTGGGCGTCTGGAAGGAGGCTGCACATTTGCAATGGATTGCTCAAAAACCTCATAAGAAGCCGCTGCGTGTGGACGGCAAAATCCGACAGGTGTCCCATCTGTACACCGAAGGAGATGTTTGTGATATCACTGGGCAATCGCGCCACGTGGAAGTGCGACTGCGATGTCGCGAGACCAACAGGGGCAACTCCAACGCTGTCACGCTCTACCTGTAATGCCCATTTATTATACATACAATAACGCACAGCCATTGTACTTACCTAGTTACCTGTGCATAGCCCCCCCCCCCCCCCCCATAGCCCCATATTGGCAAAACATAAAAAATGCCCTATGCATAGCCCCTTATGTACTGTAGGGTACCTCAACCTGCCTATATAAGCTGGTCATGAGCTACCCATAGCCACTCCCGCACCAAGCTAAGATGCCTATAAGCCTGCTTGGGTGTTTACTGTTTATTGTACTAGAATAAACCCTGGTTTGACCTCAATCATGTCCTAAAGCTAAACACGTGCTTCTGATCTAAAAAAATATGCCTTTGCGCACCTCATAAACCTATGATGATACATATGCTTCGTTTCAGATTGGAACCGAAGAGCTGTGAGTATATATTGGGCGTGGAGTCTCAGATGTTTTGTGACCTTTTGCAAACAGCGGACGAGAATGGACTTCTGAAGTCCCCCTGAGTCCCCTGCTGCATGCTTCAGTGGTGACACTTCTTATCTTCTGTCTTTTTTTGGTTAGCTGTCTTTGTAGTGATCGTTTATCATGCGCCCTGGTATAGTGGCTTTATCTCTAGAGTCATGGTGTTGTAGTAAGTACCTACTTAGATACGTACGAAATCGTTGGTTACTGGTAGAGTGTTGTTTATTCTTGTTGTGTTTGCAGATATTTATGAAAGAAAACGATATTCGCTCTTTCGCTAAGATTCTGAGAGGTCGCGAGATCGGAATTTAGTAAAATAAGTTATGATCGGTGCTGACGTGGTCGTCAACGTCGTTCGTTGTCTTTTCTATCGCTCGCTCCTTTGCCAATCCCAGATTTGCCTTGCTCCATAAGAGCGGTTGAGGCAAAGCTCCATAAGAGGCCAAAGCGTCACATTTTGGCACAGGGGAGGGGGTGTAGAGATGCTAAAAAGCGTCACGTGATATTTGTTTCCACCCTTATGGAGCAAGGCGAATAGGGAATGATGTATACATACTTTATCCCATAATGAATATGACTGCCGCAACTGATACTTAAGAGACGTTTTCTGTAAGGATTGAGAGTAGCCTGTAGTATAGGCGGAAGGGGGGTAATTTTTGTAAATGGAGATAATATGCCTATCGGATTCCCCATTAAAAACTGCATATGTAGATGAAGTTTTAGGAAAAAATTTGTTCAGGCATCATTGAGATATTCATGGGTAAAGGTGGGCAGGTCGCATTTTTGCCGTTTTTCAACGTTTTTAGCCATATTTCAGCAACCGCAGGGCTTAGAGGGCTACAATTTGGCGTGCGAAAAGATCCCATAGGGACCCAAGTCTGGACCAATTTTGAGCCCAATCGGCCACCTGTGTGGCGAGATATTGCGTCACAAAGTGCATTTCTGTAGATTTTGCACCTGTTGCAAATTTAGTTTTTTGAATACCACAGCGCGAATACATGCCCTGCACGGGGTAAAATTTTGACAGCAAGTAGAGAAGGGTTAGGCCTAAAAACGTTAGTACTACCGCAAAAAATCTCTATAATTGGAATTGGGACTACAGTCCTCTCGAATAGTGAAAAATACAGCAAAAATTTTCCCGCCTTTTTTATTTTTCAAGATAAATGAGCAATACCACTGAAATTTTTTCCTCGTAAGTAGCCTATCTTATGTAAAATTTGATGTAGATTTCAAAAATAAAATTTTTTTTCCCAAAAAATTTAACCCCTAGCATATAATTTTGCAAAAGTAGTATATTTTTGTGAATTTTGGGTAAGGGTTAAATTTTTTGGGAAAAACAATGTTATTTTTGAAATCTACATCAAATTCTACATAAGATAGGCTACTTACGAGGAAAAAATTTCAGTGGTATTGCTCATTTATCTTGAAAAATAAAAAAGGCGGGAAAATTTTTGCTGTATTTTTCACTATTCGAGAGGACTGTAGTCCCAATTCCAATTATAGAGATTTTTTGCGGTAGTACTAAAGTTTTTAGGCCTAACCCTTCTCTTCTTGCTGTCAAAATTTTACCCCGTGCAGGGCATGTATTCGCGCCGTGGTATTCAAAAAACTAAATTTGCAACAGGTGCAAAATATACAGAAATGCACTTTGTGACGCTATATCTCGCCACACAGGTGGCCGATTGGGCTCAAAATTGGTCCAGACTTGGGCCCCTATGGGATCTTTCCGCATGCCAAATTGTAGCCCTCTAAGCCCTGCGGTTGCTTGAAATATGGCTAAAAACGTTGAAAAACGGCAAAAATACGACCTGCCCACCTTTACCCTTGAATATCTCGATGTTGCCTGAACAAATTTTTTCCTAAAACTTCATCTACATATGCAGTTTTTGATGGGGAATCCGATAGGCATATTATCTCGATTTACAAAAAGTACCCCCCTTCCACGTACTATGCAACCGCTACAGAAAACCTTTCTTAATGCGCACCGAAAAACGGAGTGGCCAGTACTAAAGGTGAGCACCAAGTGGCAGTCATATTTCAGTATGGCTAAGTACCGCGGGGTCACCTCACGACAATCCAAAAATCTCAGCGCAAATAAAATAGCGAAAAGCCGCGTACAACGCCTAACGAGTACAGTTTAGTCAGCTTCAGTACTAGTACCAATAGGTGTTCTTGGATGGTTTCGTTCTAGGGAGCTCGAGTATGTCGCATATCTCATCTTCGAATGTGCTGGTCATGGTCTTGGGGTCAAAGGTTACATCCAGCACCTTATCAGTCGGCGTATCTTTCTTTTCATTCTCTGCAAAAACAGCACGTATTGTACGTAAGTATCGGTCGAAACTACGATCAACTCACTTCCTGCCGTCACGTGGTGGATGGAGAAGTGGTCACTTACCGGAATAGGTTTCGGCGCTTCGATATTCGTATGTAGCGAATGCGCTCTTTGGCATGTCCAGTTGTCTTCCAGTACTGCATACTCGCACTGGTTCTCCTCTTTCGTCAAACTTCCAAACAGCTTCCGTTGGTTCCCTGAGCAAAAGTCTGTATTTCATGGAATTCTCTTTATCGTACCCAGGTAGGATGTAATGCAGAGAAGGAGCGTGCGCCATCTTACTTTGTCACAGGGTCCACTAACTTCGCTTCTCCTTTTCGCACATCCAGTGGTTGCTCTATTTTCGTCATGAAACCCAGCATCCCAACTGCTTTGTTCTCACCTACCAGCTCGAATTTCTGAAGTAGGGTACGTAAGCGCACAAGAAAGTGTATGGGCATGTACGGTATCTGTAATATGTATGCATTACTGGCCCACTTCACATGAGACCTCTCAATCGGTATAAATTCGGAGCTTTAACTATCATACAACACAAATACAATCTGGGAGTTCACACGGAGATCCCTCTGCTTTTCCAAAATAGTGTGTGAACTCTGAACGGCCAGTTTGTTTTTGGTGACGTGTGAACAGACGAGAGAGTACGCTCTGACCTCAGAGCATCGTGCAAAATCGAAGAGGAGCACGGCATAGCGTGCAGTGTTTGCGCCGAGTAAAAAGTGATGTAGTGTGATCAACCGATTTTCGGTCCGGATTCGCTCCGAATTCGTTCGAAGCCCGTGTGAAGCGGGCCATATTATGTTTCCGAAATAAACAAACAGTACTAACCTACCGTGTGTAGTCCGTCCACATAAATGTAGTTGAGCTCCCTAAAAACGGATGAGATGAAGCCTTGTTTGCCTTTGTCAGGTCCCACCATGATTTCAACCTGCAAATGTACATTCTAGCATCATTCACATTTTTACTACACATGTATCTACACTACAGACGTGTCTACAGTTCGCAGTTGCACCATATCTCCAGGAAAAAATATCCACTCTTCGTCTGGAATCTGTTCAAGTAATGGTGGCTCCACTTTTGGTCTCTTTTTGATTCTCTTCACATTTTGATGTTGCTTTTGAAACCTCTTGTCTTCCCTCTCCCACGGTCGTTTTCCATCATGAACCCAGTATTCTTCCGGTGCTATTCTGCACACATAGCTCCTTCCTGTATGTACAATGTGCAAAAGGCTCACACTGCTTAGCTTGCTTACTTCCATTTTGTAACCGGCGGAGCCCCATATCGATTGCCAAAAACTTTTTCTGGCACAGTTCCCTTCTCTTTGTCGATGTAAGCTTGTGGCAGATTCCTTGTGTAGGTCAGCTTGGCATACTTGTGAACTTTGCATAGCAGTCTCGGGCTGAGCTTTGACATCGCAGCTGGTAATGCACAGCAAAGCCTGCTGGAAGCATACACCATTACCGCTATATCTTTCGACATTCACATAGTAATAAGGTACGGAAACCTTGTGAAAGACCAAAAAGAAGCAATTCAAGGAATTGTTTATTCAGACCAGAAAACGAAAAAGCTGCAAAATGCTTCTGATAAGTAGTTGTGAGTGATATATCACATATCACATTGCACTGCTCACGTATGTGTAAGGCATAAATATACATACAGTACATACGACGTCACGCACGTCAGCGCCACGCACAAATAATACATGTGTAAGCAAGTATGAAACCACAGCTGTTGCACCACAATAAAGCGCATATGGAACAACCCAACAACGAAGCAACCAAGGGCACACGAAGCACACTATAAGTAGTATGGTATTTGTTCCTAAGAAAGGGCACCGAAAATTACAACCGACCGGATAACACAACAATGCATAAGCACAGTAAAGTAAACTCATATATTATGTACTTTCTGATGCTTATCATCCCTAAACAAGGAAACTGCAAATGGAAGCGCTACCTCGAAGTTATTCAAACAGAATGCGCTAAAAGTGCACGTCAGAAAAAAAATAAAATAATTCCCACGTCACCAGGAACAAGCGAGAATTAACATTGCGGACGCGTCATTCTTTTCTTCACTCACCCGAGTCCAACGTCCAACGACATCATAAGTATGAAACCAAGCACTCCTCCCCATGAAGCTAATTTCCCATTGCCATGCACCTGAGCTTCAGGAATGATATCATCAAACACCACGTAGATCATTGCCCCAGCCGCAAAACTGAGAGCATAAGGAAGAATAGGCTCCATCAGAGTGACCGCAGCCGCTCCTAACACAGCAGCCAAAGGCTCCACAGTTCCACTCAACTGTCCATACCAGAAACTACGGAACGTAGAGAAGCCGAAGCCAGCCAACGGCAAACTCACAGCCAACCCCTCGGGAAAATTCTGTATGCCGATACCTAGAAAACAACCGCACAGTCTATACAGTGTCTCAAAATAAACCGAACACTTTTCTGTGCATGTAACTCTGGAACCACACGTTAGATTTTCATGCGGTTTATTGCATTTAGTAGCCAAGGCTTCAACTTAAATGTGTTCAAAATTTCAACTATTTTCTCCACATACTTCGGAAGTTGCGATGGTTAGAATCTCAAAGCTCAAAATCAACGTTTTTCTTCAGTATGGAGAAAAATTTCGGTCTTAATTTTTCAAAATGCACTGTTCCATGCGTTTGCTATGGTGGCACTGGGGATAATGCAAGAGATACACATTTTCTAGCATTTTGGGACCTCTTTTTTCATTACGAGACTAATTTTATCTTTGACCCATGCACAAAAGACCCCTAAATCGGAACCACCAGTTCGAAAACCCCTCGTTTTTGACCGCCGGAGAAAGAAGGTGTTTGAGCACCTTCCACTGGGCTACGAAGCTAAAATTTTGTATACATCTAAGTTGAAGCCTTGGCTAATAAATACAAAAAACCGCATGAAAATCTAACGTGTGGTTCCAGAGTTACATGCATGGAAGAGTGTTCGGTTTATTATGAGACACCCTGTATATACGTAGTCCGTTTCACTGCTACAAGGTAGCGACTGTCCCGAATCGGTTTCGAGTGACAACAGTAAACTCACATTGAATCTTCCTGCGGTAATATTTGCCTCCCTGATAATATTATTTCTTTTATCTTCTCAATTTCGTGCATTTCTTTACTTGTGCAAAGGAGCAGTCTCAGGAACATTATACGTCAAGAAGATTTATTACTATTTTGCGCAAAATCGATTCGGGACAGTTGCTACCTTGCAGCAGACGGATAATACAAGACTCCTCTTCGTGACTGCACATTGGCAATTTTCTCGTAGACTATCACTTAGCTCAGTTTCCTGAGTTACTTGCCTAAGGCCAAGCTCCAAGCAGACTCAAATGTAGCAGAGGGCGATTTGCCGATTGCACCAAATCCCACGCCAACTGCCAGACCCTCCGGTATGTTATGCACGGTCACCGCCACAATTAGTAGAAATATGCGACGCCAACTGGTCGAAAGAGCAGTGGGGTCGAGCAAGTGGTTCGCGTTTGCATCTACCACCACTGGACCATTGTCACCAGCTTCCATATTGCTCTGCGGCCCCCGCCTTCTGCGCAAGTTGCTAGTAGCAGATGGCCCATCCTCCATTTCTTCGCCTCTCGCCGGCGAAAGCGAAGTCTGCTGTTGCACTGCCACCGCCACCACGTTTGAGTCCGAGGAGATGCCCAAGCCCAAGTAAGGCAGAGCCTGATCTGCCAAGTAGACGAAAGCGGCGCCAGCGAAGAAGCCCACACTCACGGGCAGGAAAGCCCAGGCGTGCAGCGTCTGCTGAGTCATTTCGATGGCCGGCGCCAGCAGAGACCAAAAAGATGCAGCCACCATAACGCCAGCAGCAAAACCCAAACTCATATCTATGAGACAAAAAGCAAAGGGGGGTGAACCAAGCAAATTTACTGTGGGGTGAACCTTAGTCATGGAGTAAAACCCGGCCACCTAGTACTGAAGGCCGTTTTTTACATGGGGGTGGACGGAGTTACCCCGCCAATAAAACCGACCGGGTTTACCCCACGATACCCTACCTACCTACCCTTATGTACGTAGTACGTAACGTACATACAGTACGTACATGTACATATGTACAGTACGTACATAACTACATACTACATACCGACCTACACTATGGGCCATAGACCAGTATGTAGGGCCGGTAAACAAACACAAGAGACATACCCAATAGCTTCTTATTTCCCGGGTTGAGGAAGAATACACATCCAGCACCGAGGGCAGTCAAGCCCCAAGTGAAGAATGAGCCCAGCAGGGCCTGCACCGTTGGACTGTAGCCGCGGATCATGACACGTGCTACATACGTCAAAAAAGAGGATCCACATGCATTGTCTGATGACTTTGCAACCTCTTTCTGTTGAACGCGTTTTGAGCCGGAAATTGGAAGCCGGTGCCGGAGTAGCTGCGATGGCTGAAGCAAGCAGCGAGCCACGAGCAGCATGGACAGGACACAGGAGTTCTTCCTTGGGGAGGGCCTAAAAGCGGGCACGGGCAGGGGCACGGGCATGGGCAAATTAGCGTTATTTAGGACGAATTACGTTCGACTGTTGATATAAATGGCTTCCAGGCTGTTCACAAGACACTTTTACGCCTGCTGAAGCAGTGGATCTATTGTTTCATCTTCACAGTGAAAACTAAAGCGTCCCAGCCGCGTTCTGTCGTGTGCTATAAATATCTCCGGATCCAGCCATCGTAGAGCAAAGCGGTTAAAAATCTCTCAATAACTTTTAGCGGGATTGAAAATAAAAAAAACCGCATGCGTCTACGTGCCTTCTATGCCGAGAAATCGCCGATTTCCTTAAGTATGGTTAAGAAACGTTTTCTGTAAGGATTGAGAGTAGCCTATAGTGTACGCGGATGGGGGGTATTTTTGGAAATCGAGATTATATGCCTATCGGATTCCCCATCAAAAACTGCATATTTTGATGAATTTTTAAGAAAAATTTTCTTCAGGCATCATCGAGATATTGAGGGGTAAAGGTTGGAAGATCGCATTTTGCCGTTTTTCAGCGTTTTTGGCCATATTTCAGAAACCAGAGTTGTGGCGGCTACAATTGCACACATTATGCCCCATAGGGACCCATGTCTGGACCAAATTTGAGCCCAATCTCCACTTGTATGGCGAGATATAGTTCGGAAAGCTCAACTTAAGTATTTTGCACCTGTTGCAAATTCGGTTATATGATACCACGGCGCGATATACTGCCTCACGGCGAAAAAATTTGACATAAGGTAGAGGACGCTTAGGCAAACAAACTTTATTACTTCAGCAAAATTTTTCTATATTTGGAATTTTGACTACTGGCCTCTTGAAAGTTGAAAAATTCAGCAAAAATGCTCCCACTTTTTTTATTTTTCAAGATAAATGAGCAATACCACTGAAACATTTTCCTCGTAATAGCCTATCTTATGTAGAATTTAATGTAGATTTCAAAAATAAAATTTTTTCCCAAAAAATTTAACCCCTAGCATATAATTGTGCAAAAGTAGTATGTTTTTGACAATTTTTGGGTAAGGGTTAATTTTTTGGGAAAACCAATTTTATTTTTAAATCTACATCAAATTCTACATAAGATAGGTTACTTATGAGGAAAAAATTTCAGTGGTATTCTCTTTTATTAGGATAATAGAAAAAGTGGGAACATTTTTGCTGAATTTTTCAACTTTCAAGAGGCCCGTAGTCAAAATTCCAAATATAGAAAAATTTTGCTGTAATAAAGTTTGTAGCCTGCCTCCTCTACTCTGTCAAATTTTTTCGCCGTGCAGAGAATCCGCCGTAGTATTCATATAACCGAATTTCAACAGGTGCAAAATACTTAAGTTGAGCTTTCCGACACTATATCTCGCCATACAAGTGGCAGATTGCTAATTTGTCCAATATGGTCCCTATGGGGCATATATGTGTGCCAAATTAGCCCGCCTCTTTTCTGAATATGCCGAAACGCTAAAACGGCAAAATCTCTTCCAACCTTTACCCCTCAATTCTCAATATGCCTGAAGAAAATTTTTCTTAAAATTCATCAAAATACAGTTTTTGATATCCATAGCATATTCTCGATTTCCAAAAATACCCCCCATCCGCGTACTTGACCGCTCAGAAACGTCTCTTATTCCACTTTTTTCGTTATTCAACATAAACGAACAATGACGCCAACTTTTTCATCAAAGTAGCCTATCCTATGTAAAATTTGGCGTAGATTTTAAAAATAGTATCGTTATCCAAAAAATTTAACCCCTACCCAAAAATTGTCAAAAATATACAAATTTCGCAAAATTATATACTAGGGGTAAAATTTTTTTGAAACACCGATACTATTTTGAATCTACACCAAATTTTACATAGGGTGGGCTACTTTAATGAAAAAGTTTTTCGATTGTTCATTTATGTGGATAATCGGAAATTTTCGTACTTAAGGAAATCGGCGATTTCTGCACAGAGGGCACGTCATGCGGTTTTTTTATTTTCAATCCGCTAAAAGTTATCGAGAGATTTTTAACGCTTTGTTAGATGGCTGGATGGAGATATTATAAGGCAGAAGTGTGGGCTTTAGGAGTGATATTAGAGTAGCAAGTAGTGTACTGTAGAAAGGGAGAAAGTTGTATGATTAATGTACATAGCGTCTTTTTTCTCTCTGTATTCTCAATAAGTATTTATTTTAGAAGAAGAAGAAAGAAAGGGGGTGGTAATTAATATTTAACGCCCCGACGCCCCGACGCCCCAGTACAAATTTAACGCCCCCACGCCCCAGTACAAATCTTTGTCCATGGCCTAATTCTAAACACACAGGCACACAGGGTCACCACAACGCAAGAAGTATAGAGGCTTCAACTAGAGGAAACCCAGCACTGCATATGGAAAATACGAAAGTGGGCTAAATTTTCAAAATATGCTTGTCAAAAACAATAGAATTATTTCAGTTGTTTTTGACTTCTTGATTTTCAGATGTATAAATCCAGTGCGTGATTATTCAAAAAAATATAAATTCAGTGCACGATTAGTGCGTGATTATTTCAGTGCGTGATTATTAACGTTTGACCCATCAGTGAATTATATAGTTGCAGCTGCATGTCGCTGCAAGAGTTGGACAAGAGTGGATTTTTATTTGCACATTTTAATCAAAAAAATGCAAACTGGGTTTTTCATGCAATTGGTTATTGTGTTCATTCCTAGGCTAGGCTTAGGCTTAGGTTTAGGCTTATGCTTAGGCTAGCCTAAGCCTAGACTATGTGTACAGCGTAGCCTAAACCTAAGCCCAAGCCTAAACCTAAGCCTAGCCTAGCAGTGAACACAATACTCAATCTCATGCAAATAATACATTGTTTGCATTTTTTGGTTAAAATGTATGATATAAAATACCACTTGTCCAACTCTCACAGCAAAAAAATGCAGCTCAACTGATCTAATTCATGGAGAGATACAGTAGACAAACAGCTGGTGAATATAATATTATGAAACACCCTGCAGGATTGACTCACCTTTGATAAAAAAAATCAGCCCACATATGTAATTTGTATTCTGAGAGATGGTTGTCCTGCCGACATACAGTGGTTTATAGCATTGCGAAGAATAGAAATAATGGTGCTTTGGCTGTCCATGGGGGCGTCAGGTATGGGTTTAGTACTGGGGCGTCGGGGCGGGGGCGTGGGGGCGTCGGGGCGTAAAATATTAATTACCGGAAATTGGAAGCCGGTGCCGGAGTAGCTGCGATGGCTGAAGCAAGCAGCGAGCCACGAGCAGCATGGACAGGACACAGGAGTTCTTCCTTGGGGAGGGCCTAAAAGCGGGCACGGGAAGGGCCAAGGGCACGGGCAAGGGAAAATTAGCGTTATTTAGGACGAATTACGTTCGACTGTTGATATAAATGGCTTCCAGGCTGTTCACAAGACACTTTTACGCCTGCTGAAGCAGTGGATCTATTGTTTCATCATCTTCACAGTGAAAACTAAAGTCGTCCCAGCCGCGTTCTGTCGTGTGCTATAAATATCTCCGGATCCAGCCATCGTAGAGCAAAGCGGTTAAAAATCTCTCAATAACTTTTAGCGGGATTGAAAATAAAAAAAACCGCATGCGTCTACGTGCCTTCTATGCCGAGAAATCGCCGATTTCCTTAAGTATGGTTAATGTCCACTTTTTTTCGATTATTCAACATAAACGAACAATGACGCCAAAACTTTTTCATCAAAGTAGCCTATCCTATGTAAAATTTGGCGTAGATTTCAAAAATAGTATCGTTGATCCAAAAAATTTAACCCCTACCCAAAAATTGTCAAAAATATACAAATTTCGCAAAATTATATACTAGGGGTAAAATTTTTTTGAAACACCGATACTATTTTTGAAATCTACACCAAATTTTACATAGGGTGGGCTACTTTAATGAAAAAGTTTTTGCGGCATTGTTCATTTATGTGGAATAATCGGAAATTTTTCGTACTTAAGGAAATCGGCGATTTCTCGACACAGAGGGCACGTAGACGCATGCGGTTTTTTTATTTTCAATCCCGCTAAAAGTTATCGAGAGATTTTTAACCGCTTTGCTCTACGATGGCTGGATCCGGAGATATTTATAGCACACGGCAGAACGTGGCTGGGACGACTTTAGTGAGTGATCATTAGCAGTACCACGCACAGATAGTGTACTGTAGTAACAGGGAAGAACAAGTTGTATGAAAACTTGAAATGGTTCACCATCAGCGTCTTTTTTGCTCTGCTGTATTCTGCAATCAAGTATTTATTTTAGCAAGTAAATTGTTATGTGCATAAATGCTGTTGTTAGCTAAAGAAACAAGGGAAAAAATGGGTCAGACTAGAACCCAAACCCGAACCTGCTGACTAAAACCCAAACCCACACCAACCAAACCCAGATGCATGTACTTCAAGAACAGAATCTATGTACTAATTCATGTAAATAAATTCGTCGTCGTCAATAAATTTTTCATCAGTTGCTCGTCGTACTGCAAAAGCATCTGGCTTCGATCCTGAAAAGTGCTCAACATCTTGCACGTACTGTACTATCATAATTCATGTACTCCTATAATACTGTCTTTATGCAAATTCAGCAGATAAACAGCAGAAACTGTTGCCAGATGCCCAAAGGGGTTGCCAGCTGCACAATAGAGGTGCCACATCTGCGATAGGGTTGCCAGATGCGCTAAAGGGTTGCCAGATTTGCGATAAAGTTGCCAGATGTGCAATTTTGCCTGCGCAAGGGTTACAAGATTTGCAAATTGACTGCCAGATGTGCAACAGGGTTGCCACATCTGCGATAGGGTTGCCAGATGCGCTAAAGGGTTGCCAGATTAGCGATAGCATTTGCCAGATGTGCAATTTCTGTCAGATGCAAAGTATGTTTGCTGCCAGATGTGCAAAAGGGTTCCCAGATGTGCAAAAGGATTTCCAAATGCATAGTAGGGTTGCCAGATGCATAGAATCATCTGCATTATTGCTGCAAAGTTGCAACGGGCCACTGGTTTGGCCAAAATAACGCGAATTTGCCCATGCCCGCGACCATGCCCGTGCCCGCTTTTAGGCCCCCATGCCCGTGCCCGTGCCCCTGCCCGTGCCCGCTTTTAGGCCCTCCCTCCTTCCTTGCACGCACGAGCAGGCACAACCAAGGACTCCTAGACCGCGTACTACTACTACCACAACGGAACGTGTACGTGTACGGTCTAGGTCTCCTTGGCACAACGTGCAACGGTGCAACGTCAACAACACAACGTCAACCACGTACTCCTAGAGCGCGCGCTCCGCTTCGCTGGCGCGCCCGCTGCCTGCTCCCTTCCATGCACCGTTGGAAAGGAGCGGGCAGCGGGCGTGCGCAGTGAAGCTGAGCGCGCGCTCTAGGAGTACGTGGGTCAACGTGGTAAAAGCAGCTGCAATTATATTGCTATAGTTTTATTCGCATGATAGTAATGTCCTATACACAATTACACAAAGGCTGCAAAAAGATAATACGGTGGTGGCGTGGTGGTGGTTGTTTCTTTCCTATTTCCTTCCAGAATATTCTGATACACATACTTATTGGTTGTGCACGTGTTGTTCAGGAAAGAAGATTGAAGCTCAGCTTGTTTTCATATTGCTCTTTGAAAGAGTGATTCAATATGGAAAATAATATCAACGTGGCGGAAACGGAACTGATAAAGTGCGGATGGGTTCAACGCCAAAGTAAGTAAGAGCCGAATTTTCCCTTTTTCGGTCTTTGGTCCTATAGTGAAGAATAGAACTATTTTTTTCGCATGTTAGGCATTCGCGACCTTCTTGTTTGAAAAGAATTTGCGTCCATTTTCTTCCAGGCTCGATCCTTCGGTCTTGGAAGCCATGTTGGTTGGTGTTGAATCGTGCTGGACGTTTGTCGCTGTTCGACAGTCCGGACTCTCATACCCCTCGTGATGTAATGCTACTTGCCACGCGACAGGGCTTGAGCGTTCTCGGTCCAGAACAGGTATGCATGCACACGCAGCTTCCCACTACGGTACAGCGGAAAGACAAAAGGGTGGATCAATTTTTCAGATAAGAGATGTATCAGCTCCAAATGGCAAAGTCAAGGAGGTGATGTTTGGCGTTCGGCTGCACCAGCGTACACTATATTTCTCCGCCGAAAACCCGGACGATGCACTGTATGTGTAGATTTCATTACGTAGGCATGTGATGAGAATAGATTTACCTAATCTCTCTTTAGAACACGCACGATTCCCCAATTTGTTATTGTGATACGGCATGAATAGTCGCCGTCTCCATCCCAACGCGTTGTCACCATACCTTATACAGGGTGTCCCGAAACAAACCGGCCACCTTTCCGTGCATGTAACTCTGGAACGACACTTGAGATTTTCATGCGGTTTTTTTATTTTGTAGCCAAGGCTTCAAGAAAGATGTGTACAAAATTTCAGCTTAATAGGCCGAGTGGAAGCTGCTCCAACACCTTCTTTCTCCGGCGGTCAAAAACGAGCATTTTTTGAACTGGTAGTGCCGATTTAGGGGTCTTCTGTGCATGGTCCTAAATACAATTAGTCTCATTATAAAAAAGATGTCCCAAAATGCTAGGAAATATGTATCTCATGCATTATTCCAAGTGGCAGCATAGCAAACGCATGGAACAGGGTATCTTCCATACTGAAGAAAAACGTCGATTTTGAGTTTCGAGATTCAAACCGTCGCAATTTCCGAAGTATGTGGACTAAATAGTTGAAATTTTGTACACATCTTATTTGAAGCCTTGGCTACAAAATAAAAAAAACCGCATGAAAATCTCAAGTGTCGTTCCAGAGTTACATGCACGGACACTTATTTCGGGACACTCTGTACAATACCTTACGGGCTTAAGGCAGAATGACTCGTGATGACTGGTGCTTGCGCTGCGACGATCGTGATGCTATCACAGGCATATTTTCGCCAGGGGCGGGGTCCCCTTGTGTACCCCTATCGAAACATTTTCCGTACTTCACATGTAAGCAGTGGCTGTGTGAATTTGTGTTCCAGTGCATGGAAGCTCGCGTTGGAAGAGATGTGCAATGGTCTGCCGGTTGGTCCACCTCCTGGCTACCAATATGCCTACTACCCTGGAGCTCGTACTATGGCTTGGGAAGAGCCGACCATTGTTGATCATGTCGATCAGTACGGTACGTACGTACGGTACTTATGTTCGATAGTTTCTCCATTATTGTAGCCGTCCTTTCTACTAATGTGGCCGTGTCTACATTATGTGTATGCTGATGTTGCAGGCAATCGTCAACGAGTGATCTACGTGAATCACGATCCTTACGATCCATATTACCGCAGACATCGCCATTGTAATGGCACAGGTACAGGCCTACTTACTGGTGTTGCACTGGGTTCGCTGCTGTTTTGGCCGTGGATGTGGATGCCTCTCTGGTGGTGTTGAATCAAATTTAACTTGTACTGGTACTCAACTGTTTCAAGCCAACAATGAAGCCAATGAAGCCAATTCGCTTTCCTTGCTTGGTCTTTATGAGGATGAATGATCTCATTGTTTTATTTTCAATGAGATCAGCGTGCAAAAACAGACTGCACACTGGTCGTCATTGGGTATGTATGAATGTACTACTACACGTAGGCTACATCATAATAGGTATTTGTGCGCATTGGGTAGCTTCAAGCTCTAAAGCAGATTTGGGTTGACTTGATTGTACGTATAACATAAGGACTTGACTATTTTGTCGGCATATTGTCTTCTAACAAGCCATATAAAAGTACTGTACCTATGTTTGTGGCAATTTTCAGAAAGAAGTGGTTTACTCAGCGAGTTCTGTCCAAGCGAGTTAGTAGTTGTGGGGTAGGTGAAAGCATAAAAGCAGGCGCGTGTGAGTATGTGTCGCAAGAGAGCGAGTATGGGAGGAAGGTCTAGGAGTATCTTTTGGGCACTTGCTTGAGCTGCTTGTTCGGATCGGTGTCTCTGCGAATTTCCAACTCTTCGTGCAACGTCTTGATAACCACTCCCTTGTCTTCCGCTGATCCCTTGGACTGTTGGTAGGAGGGGCGAAATTGCTGGTAGGCGGGCACGGGCCTGGGGGGTGGCGTTGCAGCTCCGGAGGATCGCAGGATAGGCTTCACCTGTTGTTGGCCTTTTTTGTCGGCTCTTCTGGCCACCTCTTGCTCTCCTATCATTTGGATGTCGGACACGGGCTCCGGGACGTGCCACACGCTCATCTGCGATGGCCCATCTCCCTCCTCTGGCTCGTTCTTCAGTGCCTTGGCGTAGTGCTGCAGCTTGTCGGGAGTGGTGGGTCGCTCGACCACGATGGCCAGTCGTCCTGCGCTCGCCTTCACTCGCTCCGCCACCTCCTCTCCGCTCTCCACCGGCTCTCCGTTCACCACCAAGATACGGTCCAACGCGTAGAAGTGATCCTCTGCGTAGCTGTTCGGCAGCACTCTGCCTACGATCACCCTTCTGTACCACGTCGTCACTTCCAAGCCGAATCGCGGTTTCCGCCCAGTACAGGTGATCTGGAACATTTACTACTGTACAAACCATTATGCACTTCTTTACAAATGCACATACAGTACATACCTGCACAAGGAAGTAGTCATAGCCGGGGCGACGATGCACGAGCATTTCATTGTCAGGGCCCAGAAAGCGATTGTTCTTGGTCGGTCGTTCCACCACAAAGAGCTTCTTCGCTCCGCTCGCGTCCAGAAGCTGCGCGAACTCTTGAAAATTGGTCACCGGCTTGCCATTCAGCTGTATGATGGTGTCACCGATGAAGATTCGGCCGTGAGCGCAAGTGCCAGGCGCCACATTTTTCACCATGATCCTGCCATTCGGCGTTAGGATAAGCGCTACTCCTAGCTGTTTCCCTGGTCGTTGTGTCACGGTTACTGGCAAAATTTCCTCTTGGGTGGAAGCAAGAACCGGCGCATTGGGAGGGATAGGCGGACAGGTAGGCGTGTACGAAGTCATCTCCCCGCTCTCCTCCTTCCTACTGAAAAGCGACCCCACACGAGCAGAAAAAAGAGAAAGAATGATGAGAGAGCCGTCGGGGAGGTCGGCCTGACCACAATTTGAATCTTACCGTAATCAGCGCCTTTTTTATGTGGCGGAAGATGACGTCACATCACATGCCCGCACGTGCACGATGAGAAACGAAACGACGTTTGGAGACGGAAACGGAGCGGAGCGGAGCGGAAAAGAGAGAAAGGAAAGAAAGGGCTGGAAAAGGTCGTGAAAAGAAAGGAAAAGCTAGACGATCTTCAACAGGGCTTTCGGTAAGTTTTTTTATAGTGCGTGGCAAATGACCGACCTGAAAAGAGGGTTTGTCACAACAATACAGACATGCTGGGGTATGTACGTACGTAAGCACTTATGTTATGTTCGTACATACAATACAGTTGGTAGGTGTACCTCCTTGTATGTGCAAACATACCACTCTGTTCGTACTCTGTTCGTGTTGTAGAGTGGAGAAGGACGGAGCGAGACGGATGTGCATGTGAATATGAAAAATGAATGCGAGGACCCAATCAGGAAGCTGTATCCGTTCCTGGACGAAGGCAAAACGCCGATTCCTCGCTGTTGGAGCTCAACGGACAAGTGCCACTTCCTCGGAGTCTCCCACAATAATCTCCGCGTCACATATCGTGGTATGTACTAACTTCTGATTGGGATACGCACATTCTTTCGTGTTTAGCTTTATATTCTGGCTAGCGAAAGTTGTCTAATGGCTCGTTCACAGTTGAAGGGAAATGCTCTTAGCGTACGCCCGGCGTATTCTCCATGCCTTTACGTATATCGAGCCATGTGGACGGACACTCAGAGCGTGCGCATGTCTCTACAATGAGAATTGCAACTGTGCCGGTGCTCCGCAATTTGCATGTACTCCTACTTGAAACGGAGACAAAATCTCTTTTCTTCGCAGAAAGGGCAACTGGCCTAAGACAAGTATTGCGGGCCAGCCCACTATAACTGTTTTTCTCGAATGTATGTGCATTCGCCTTTTGGTTGGATAGGCCAAGGAAAGACTCACAAGGACGCGGCTGCTGTACGAACTTCGCATCCAATTCCAGTGAAATGTGGCATCTACTACTTTGAAGTGAAGATTGTCAGCAAGGGAAGAGATGGGTAAGCATTGCTCCTATAGCCTATACTGTAATGTTCCGTAGATAGCCCCATGGGGCTATACAAATGGTAAGCACCGATTGGGGGGCTATACACGAGAGGGGTAATACACGAGGGCATTTTTCATTTGTACCAAAAGTAAGGTTTTTTGACCTCCTGAACTCGTTTATGGTGGTTATTTGGCACGTTTCCAAGCTCTAATCATCAAAAATGCAGCTTTTAACTCCTCCTGTCCTCGGGAAATTCGACGACCGTTTGACGGCCGTCCAACGGCCGTTTTGACGGCCGTTTTTTCGCCGTTTTCCGGCCGGAAAACGGCCGTTATGACCGTCGACGGCCGTTTCCGCCGTTTTTTTATTTTTCGTCGCTTCGTACTACCAAGAGCGAAAGGAGCAAAGGGCGAAGGCAGACTGAGTCAAAACTGATAAAATTCACACGTGTGGGTGAAATCCTGGCCAAAAATCTCTAATATCACAGAAAAAACGAAGGAACAACAAATTTTCGCGTCTCCTGTCATTTTCGGTGGTGCAGAGCGATGAAAAATAAAAAAACGGCGGAAACGGCCGTTGACGGTCGTAACGGCCGTTTTCCGGCCGGAAAACGGCAATAAAACGGCCGTTGGACGGCCGTCAAACAGTCGTCGAATTCGCCGAGGACAGGAGGAGTTAACGTAAAAATTGTGAACTTTTTGCTACTAAAAAATTTCCCTCGAAAAGATGTCACTGGCAAAATGATCAGAACTGTTCCAAATGCGGTGCAGATAAACTCCTATGCATAAAAACACCTCAAAGACGCTGTTTTTAGCGCAAAAACACTTGATTTCCCTTGCTTTTCGCGGTTCGCAATAGGGGGCTATACACGAGGTCAAATGACGTTAGTGGCCGATTTGGGGGGCGATACACGAGGGGGGTTATACACGAGAGGGGGCTATATACGGAACATTACAGTAGTAGCTAGCCACTAAGAAGAGTTCGCTATGGGACTCAAGTCGTGTTGCGTAAAATAATTCACAAATGCGGATTTCTGTCCGTGCTTCGTGCACTATTATACAGCAGTATATGCAAACTACGCAGGACGACTTGATTCCCATAGCAAACTCTGTCTGGCAAACTCTGTATAGCTACACTCTATGTACGTGCTCAGCTCACTCATTCAGATTATTTAGCTGGCCTGTCTTGTCTTGAAGGTACATGGGGATAGGCGTTTGTCAGAAGGACGTAAGCCTCAACCGGCTTCCCGGTATGCGCATACATTGAAGCAGGTGCTGTTCATAAATCAGTCATATCTTGAACTATGATGAGGGACTGCGTAGCGTCAGCGTGGTTACTGTTGTGTAGGTTGGGATAAATGTTCGTTTGGTTATCACGGTGACGATGGCAACTTTTTCTGTTCCTCTGGTTCTGGTGCTCCTTACGGGCCCACGTTCACCACTGGTGACGTCATCGGATGCGGAGTGGATCTAGTCAGGAATACTGTCTTCTACACCAAGAATGGACAGAATCTCGGCGCAGCACATACTGATTTGCCTGTGGTAGACATCTTAGGAGGCGCACTGTTTCTGCAAAATTCTTGCTGCTTTCATGTGTAGAAGGTAGAAGGGATGTGTTGACTGTGTTTCTAGAGTGAATTGTATCCTACAGTGGGCCTGCAAACGCCGGGCGAAGTGATAGACACCAACTTTGGCCAAGCGCCCTTTCTCTACGACATTCAGCAAGAGATCTGCGTAAGTCCCCAACTGCTTCTTTCAGGCTTCTGTATCGGTGACAATGCTGCTCGTGTGATTTAGGAGGCACGTCACCGTGTGGAAAGCAGCGTACACCACTACGCATTGCCCGACACCAAAAGAGATTGGTTTCAGAAGTAGGTTCCTCTCTCTCATCGCGTGTACTTCAGTGCGTACGCTATAGCGTTTGTGTGAGTGGGCATGGTGGCTTGTAGATTGATATCTTCCTACCTTGTGCATCATGGTTTCTGTGCCTCCGCTGAGTCTTTCAACGAACTCACTGGCTTGGACACTGCTGAAGAGCCCGCGTCCATGCGAAACCGACAAAGTATTCCTTCTCGCAGTCATACCGTGTGTGTAT
>JASAMW010001230.1:0-17470 GCA_030247985.1 Epsilonema sp. ZAB3_2
TCCCCCGAAGACCCCTATACTACTAACAGTCAAATTAGGTACTATAATGTGCCATCAATTTTACACTAACTTTGAAAGGTCATCCTGCACATGCATTTATGTACGTGCTCAAAATTTGGCATTGGTACAAAAAATATTTTTGGCCAACAGATATGAAAATCACATGAAGCATGCAAATGGTAACATGCACTACTACAACCTTTACCCGCATTTCATTGGTTTGGTACCTTAGCTACGTACCTACATGGTCAAAAGCTACATAGTAGCCTACCTACCTACGCATTTGTTGGTCAAATCAGTCATGCAGTGCCATGCATTCTACTGTGCCTGTGCGGTTGTGGTACATGTATTGGTCTACCACATTTCTCATGAGCATCGGGAACATCAAGGCACCGACCCCACCCGGATTTGGACTGTAGTATCCTGCCACCCCCTCCTGTTCATCGATAGCTTTGCTCTCGACGCCGCAAGTTCTGAAGTCGCCGACCATCGTTAAGCCTCCGCAGTCGAGCACAACTGCGCCTCCTTTGATCCAATCCGCTGAAAACAGACAGACAAAGCAAAACATGGAGGGAACATGAAGCAGAAACAAGTAAAGTAAACAAGGGTTGATCAAACGTACTGTACGTAAAGGAATAAAAGTGCACAGTATCGTTCGTATTTCGTAAGCGGCGTCGGACGACCAACTGAAGTTGTAAAGCACGTGCCGGTACATACACTTAACCAAACAAAGTTAACTGACGCTGACGCCCTGCGATCGCATGCATTACCCACCTACAGAAACCAATTAATGCGCCGCCTACGTACAGTACGCCTATGGTATAATCCACCTTTCACAAACGCTCGCTTCCCGTCTGTGGCAGCGATGAGGATGTCCGCTTTTCTGCCTTCCTCCTTCAAGAGTGCGTCGTAGTCGCTATTCGCCGGACATACCGTGATGCTCGCCGCTCCCTGCAGCTGCAGATAGGTAGGAATTTGATAGGTGAGTTCGTTGCTTCCTATCTGCACCACGCGACAACCACTTATTTTGATGCCTATGGAAAACAAAAGCAGTAAAACAATGAACACAGTACGAAGTGCGAACACAGTGGAAAAAGTGCGACCCACCCACCCTACCCTAGGTACTTCTAGCATTAGCAGTAACGTAACCTGTAAGGCATCGCCAACCCGTATTACTTTACAAAAGGGTACATATTGTGAGGTAAACAAACCTGGACATGGAAAAATCCGGCCACCTAAAGTTTCAGAGGTGCATCTCAGCAACCAATGTACCGATCGAGGCAATCAATCGATTGTCCTTGAATTCTCCTCTTTCAAATGAACTACAGTATTTTATTGCAGGTGGCCGGGATTACCCCATAGTACCATACCTTCCTTCTGCAGAAGATAATGACACCCGCGAGCCGCGCAAGACACCACGGTTCCGTCGCCCAACTTTCCCTGCGCCACCCGTCCAGCGTTCACAAAACCGAATCCGTCCACTTCTTTGTCAGGTCGAATCAGATTCGCCAGTCGCTCTTCAGCCTTTTTCCGCGCCTCGTCATCGCCAGCAAACTCGTCACTTTCGATCGGGAGTTGCAGCTGAATGCCGTCCACATTGCGGTCATCGTTGAGTTGAAGAATACGCTAGAAGAAAAAGGACGGCTTTGGGGCTTTAGAGTGGAAGACCAAGACCTAGTAGGCCTATATAAAATAAAAAGAATTGGATCTATCAGCTTCAGTCCAAAATTTTCTTGGACGAGCTATGCCGCGTTAGCAGCTATTTGTTGTCCATCAAGCCGTACGGTATGCTATGTAACAGTGGTACTGTATTACATGCACACGTAGTACAGTACCTCCTCCAATTTCTTTAGGGACGCGGGTTTCTCATGCTCAACCACTATTCCGACTTCCTTGCCAAGGTTACGCTTCCTGTTGATCAAGTCGTCAGAATCTGTGCGATTGCCTAGCTGAAAACAAAAAAATTCAGACAATTTTTAGCTACTTTGCTTCAGATACTCTACCTACAGCATAAAATGGGGCTGCGCATAGGGGCACAAGGAGGGGGGATACGCGTTGGACATTGTTTGTTTTGTCAATATGGGGCTATGCATTGGGTGTTATGCATGGGGGCTATCGCTATGCACCGGTAAATACACGGTCATACCTGTAGAATGACCAGTTTTGGTGGCCTTTTCTCCCATTCAGATGACAGCTCCTTGAGACGGGTCAGATCCCGTTCGATTTCTTCCAATAGGGTGGCCTTAGCTTTGCCCCCGTCTAATTTGCGACAAACCATGATTGTATCGCTCTCGTTACAGTATGGTGACAAGACAAGCAAAAAGGTTCGAAAGACAAGCTAAACGAAGATTAAGAGGGAGTGTCAAAGAGCACCGCTTTTACAGCCGAGTGTAGGCGGTCTTTTTATTGCTGTTCTTGTGAAACATATTGCGGCACTGATTGGAGAAGCAGCGATTTTATGACATGATGCTTATGCTGTTTCATTGGCTCAAGAGACATTATATTTAGGTACTTTTTATGTCTTTGCTTACAAAAAAAGGCGAAGCACGGTTGACTATAGTTCTGAACGTAAAAACTACGCATAAAAGGCAAACAATGACGTGATGAATGGTAAGTCAGGCAGAGAAACATCCGCAACCTACAGTACCATCTAGTAACGCACACAAAACGGACGACATCACAAAGGCCCCCACTGTAAATCCAGGAATTTTCGTAAGAAATTTGTCCGAAAATGAACGGATCATTCAGTCAATGTCGGTTCAATGCTTTGCGTGCGTGCATACACGACTGTCTATAGTCTGACCCACCATCTCAGTAAGAAAATTTGATGAACCTGTCTCAGTACGAAAATTTCTGGATATACAGAAACTCTACCACTCACATCGCTCGAAACATCATCCACATAGTAGTGTGATGTGATGTACATAACAATGCACACTCACTGACTAATACATTCACATACATATTGCTTAGCCAGCACTAATTTTCACACCTTGATCTACTTGTATCTTCTCCTTCTGTTCGTCATTCTCTTCAAATATCACTTCCCGATCAGTTGCTTCGGGTTGTAGCTCTACTGCCTCTCTTTCTTTGAGCTCCGTAGTCACGGGTAGCAAGTCGCCCCATTGGCTTTCCTTCACTACCCTACAGTACAACAAGCATAAACTCACTCACTCGCCACTTGTCCTACTGTAATCGAGGTAATTTTAGGATAATTGGATAATTTCCCTTCCAATTTTACTAGCAGAACTTTCGTTTCATAAAACAAACAAATTATATTTGGTCCAACAATTTCTCAAATCAGAAATGCTTGAATTCTAAGCCATACGGTAACGGTACCTTGAATTTACATTTACGTAGTGTACCTAAGCACGTCAAAGCACGTAGTCTAAGGAAAACCATTTGCTAATTGCGCTATAAGACTTCTGAGTGGTCGCGAGATAATCCTTTTGTCGTCTTTTCTTCTCTTCGCACGCTCATTTTCCGCTCCCAGATAACTGAACAACGTCGACCGACGTTCCCGTCGACACCGATCCTAAACTTACACCAAATACCGCGGAGTGGACCCACCTCGCGACCACCTAAGAATTTTGCGCAAGTAGCGAATAAGAAAGTAGCAGGGTACTGTGGGGTAAACCCGGACACGGGGTAAACCCGGACACCTAAAAGTATATCTCAGCAACCATACGACCGATTGAGACAAGTATTCTACCACCAATCGATTCCTTGAACTCTCCTCTTTCAAATGAGCTACCATACCATGTTCATCATTTGGTGAAGCGGCAAGTTCAGAAAACCCTAAGTTGTCCGGGTTTACTCCGTGTCCGGGTGTACCCCACAGCACCGGCTAACAATCGCCCACCTGAAGGCCAGTTTCCCGCTCTTAGCCCGAGTCGCTCGAACTTCCTCCAAAATCCCTCTGTGCGTACACAAGCGACAGACGGCGTGATTGTGTCTGGTGAGAACGGGCTGAACGATCCGCGGCCATTCTTTTTCTTTCTCTTTCACGGCCTCGAGGCCGTGCTGGGACGTGGACGGCCGTTCGCCTTTCTTCAGAATCACGTAAGAAAATCTCTCCTGACGAACTTTCAAATCGACCTGGAATGACATCAAACATAGCAACAACAGGTGGCGTGTATGTGATAACACTACATGCAATAGCAGTAGTGACGTTTTCGTAATACCAAACAGCACAAACTGGTCCATTTTGAGGGCCATCAAAAAGCAAAATTTTGTATTTTGGTATTTACGAAAACGTCAAATACGTACGTATATACCAACAGTATGTTATCTTATATAAAATAGGCCTGTACGTACAGTGTACAAGTCTACACCTGTACATGTATAAAGTCTATTCATCAGTTACGCTAATATTTTTGGGTGGTCCCGAATTGATCCCTTCTGATTTACACCGTTGTTCAGTGCGTTCTTTGATCAGTGACCCCGCCAACACCGATCAAAAAATGCACTTTACAACAGTTCAAATCAAAGGAATCAGCTCGCGACCACCCAGAAATTGTCTGCACAAGTGGTCAATAGTGTTGTTTACTGTCCCAAACTACCCCGCATCACCCATACCTTATCTCCGAGCGAGAGCGGCAAGTACTTGACCATGAAATTGCACTGCGTCGGGTCGTGTAGGATAGCGCGGGGACATCGGGAGTCGTGCGGGCACGGGGCGAACACGTGACCGCGAGGCAGGAGCGTAGGAATATCCAGGTTGGGATACTGCAAGAAAAAATAAAAAATACCACTCGCGATGTTGACTATCGTATTTACCGGTGTAGGGTGGTACTGTACATGGAGTAAACCCGGCCATGGGAAATCAGGACACCTAAGCTTCAGGGCTACGCATCTCAGCAACCAATGGACCGATTGAGACAAATACGATATCAACAATCGATTCCTTGAACTCTCCTCTTTCAAATGAGCTAATTGGTTCATCACTTGCTAAAGCAGCAAGTTCAAAGGAGCTTCGGTGGCCGGGTTTACCCCACAGTACCCTATAGCCCCAAATGCATACCCCAGTGTATAATCCCTATTGACAAAAAAATAAGTGTTTATATCCCCTGTATAGGTATCCAAAATTATCCCACACTACTACCTCACCCAACACACCATTGACATACAGTAGCTATTGCTACCTAAATTACCTTTTCCTTCATGCAAGCCAAAATCTGTTCAGGCGGCAAGCCATTTCGTCCCCTGCCCTTGTTCAGAATTTCCTGCATTTCCGCCGTTTCCCATCCGTTTTCTTCAAACATGTCGGTCAATTCTTGTCTGGCAATTTCATTGCCTCCGGCCAACACGTAATCTCGTGCGGATAGGACGCATCGATTACCCGTGTAGCTGCCGTTTTCTATCACGACCATGTACCTGCAAATAAGATAAGATAGTCAATTACGTGTTGCCTTACGAACCAGTAACCCCTTGCAGCTTTGCTGCAACACATTTCAAACAATTTTTCATGTAATTTCCGCAAGGTGGCACTACAGTCGGTAGGCAGACAAAACATACACACAAAATATAAGTCTACAAGGCAGTGCGCGGGGTAATTCGGGTGGGAGTAATTCCGGCCACCACAACACATACATTTCCAGTTCGGAAGAGCCAAAATAGGTTGGGGTGGCCTCTCGTATCTTCGAACTGATGAAAATTACCCCAACACCTTATTACCCCACAACACCCTAATACACAGTCTTACATACACAGTCTTACATACACTGCAGTGCGCAGCATAGAGCGTATAGTAATACTTTTTCGTTTTCCTCCATAGGTATTCGATAACCCTGAGTCGTTCTTCGTAGGAAGGCAGCTCCATGAGGACAAATGAGCAGATGGTGACATCGAAGTTCAACGAATCAGACATGGGAAGAAATTCGCGACAAAACACGCCATTGTGGAGCGATTGGGCATTTGGATCGCCATCCTAAAAATTTCAAACAGAACTAATTAGGCAATAGGCTACTTTTCAGCTCATCCAATAGCGAGATAGACAACTCTCGCTGGACCGACTATAGCAGGGTAAAATGGGTAAGTACTGTATGGCATTGGAAAGTTTCCAGACGTTTAGGTTATAGGGTACTGTTGGGAAAAATCCGGACTGCTAGAAATTCTGGACAACATCCACCTCATAGATGGGCAGACGTGTCTGGAGGTGTCCAAAAAGACACCGCTCCCAGGGGGCATGTCGTCATGTCGTAGCCCACTTCGCGGGCATGTCGTAAAAATTTTTGGGGTAGTCCATAGTGGGAAGAAATTTTTTGGAGGTGTGTGCAGAAGAGAAAATTTTTTGGGGCGCATGCAGGAGGAAGAGAGCAAGAATTTTGGGTGAGCAGTTGAACGGGAGACCTCTCCCTCTGAATGGGAACCATGTGTAGGTTCAGCAATGACATGAATTGGAACCACATGTAGGTTGATCATTGACATTGAGAATACAGTTTAGTCAATGTGCAAAGTAAAGAAAAAGAAACAGTTTTCATATGGTGGTATGAGAGCAGAATGGATGTTGCTGCACTGACATTGGCAAATCGAGGCTCTAACAATGGTGTTGCAGAGTTGACAGTAAAGTACCGAGCCTTCTGCACTTCTAAGCAATGTCTGCAGCATGCAAGACCTATACAAAGAGCACATCACACACAAGGTCAATTCTCTTCCTCTCAACCCAACACTGCTGCAACAGCTGGCTCGTCATCTCAAAGGGAGTGAGAACAGTAATGATGGCACACACAACCCTGAAGTGAAAGAAAATGAATCAATGCCAAAAAACAATCGTGGCAAATCTGACAAGACAAAATGGAAGAGATCCGTGCTGATCATGAAGAAGAGCAAGAAACCATTGAGAGTAAATGTGCTAAAGTTACCTTCAACCATTTCTCTTTGTGAGGATATGATGAAAACACTGAGCAAGTTCATTGCTAGAAGTATGACAAGCTCTGTGACCTCATATTATGATGCAAAGAATATTTGCGCATCTCACCTTGGATTCTGCTGCAGCTAGGTCATGCACCATGTCCACCATACCCTTCCAGGAATCAGGATAAGAATACTTACCTCATCTTTCCTTTCTTGTTTAGAACATGCTTAGAATAGGATGATCCATACCATGATCATGCAGCCATTGCAGCGTATGTATGTTTGCTTGGAGCATTAGCATTGGTGTTGCTTGAATGTGTCATGTATTACAAAAGTTTTTTAGTGTGCCAACTTTTTGGAGACCACTTTATAGAGGTTTTAAAGGTACCTCTAAAAAAATTTTTCGCCTGCGGGGGGACCCGGGGGAGCGGCCCCATGGACCCCCGGCTGGGGGCTACCCGCCCCCAGACGGGTTGGGCTCGCCTACGGCGAGCCGGCCATGTCGTACCATATCGTACCTCACCCCAACCTAGGACACCGAGCTCCGAAGGTCTGCCCATCTATGATCCACCTAGCAATATTGTGTACTCGACCAATGGCATCTTGGTATCAAATCAAACTAACTGTTCGAAATTATCCCAAAGTATCCCGCAAATAATCATACAGCTATAAAGTAGCCTACCTTTAGTAGGAGTCGCGCTAGATCGTGCATTTCGTTGCTGATATCCACCAGATAGTATTCTTTGACAGAGCTGGCGCCATTAGGCTCATCAACTGCTGTGCCACTGTCGGCAGAAGAGGCCCAGGCGTTTTCGCAAGCCCAGAAATTGGCCCCAACACCCGCCCCGAAGTCTAGAACCGACTCCGGCCGAAAAGCAGCGTCCCTCTTAAGGTCTCAATGCCCTGTTTCGGAGCCAACTTTGAGGATTCCTCGTAGCCGTTGTGTGCAAGATAAAAGTGATCACTTATCATGTAAATATAGAACAACCCTTCCTCTACACGTACACCAAACGGCAGCGCCAAAGCTCTTGTATTCGGCGCAGTACGACACGCCGAAGAACGCCCCAAAAACCATGCGATTTGGGTGTTCCGAAGGAACCACTGGGTATTTTTCAACATGCGGCACACCATTCAACGCGTCTTTACGAGAGGAATCGATCGGTACCTGCGGCGCCTCTCTATGTTGCCTCTACGTAAAGTTATCTAAGAAAAACGTGTTTGAAAAAGTTATCGTTTCAATCAAGAATAGCGCCAAGGAAAGGCCGTTTCAAGAGGCGCTCAATGGCGCGTCAAGGAGATCGTGTAACAAGCTTTCGATCGATATCTTGATCTCCTCTCAACTCGCTTTCGTTGGCTCAGGAGAGACCTGGACATAATTTATCCAGAAGTCCATGCATAGACAGTTGTCCCTGCATAGTACGAAGACGAGCGCAGAGAGCGCGACTGAAGCGGAAACAGCAAATGGAAAACAAGCAGACGGATGATCGTATGGTGCCAGGAAGTGAAAACAGCTGGAATTAGATATCACCAGATACTTCACTAGTAGTACAGGAGTCCACGCTCAGAGAAACTGGGCATTGAGACCTTAACCAGCTCTTGCAGTACGCGGCGAGATATGGCGTAATCCTGTCACACACACATAAGCGCACAATCAAGAATATTTACTTCATTCTGCTTAGAGGAAGAATGGAGGACGTAAGTGAAAACAAGAAACGAGGCAATCGCTGGCAGAAAATCGCCCCAATTATTGGATAAGACCTATTTATTGAAAATCAGGTACGACACCTATTATTGGGTGGTATCCTATTTATTGGATATGGACATTTCGAAACGAAACCTTTTTTCGTAAAACTCACTAATAGAATATCCAATAAATAGAGATCCAATTTATTGGGGCGAATTCCTGCCATTTGGTACAATCAAGCAGAAAAACGTCGTGTCGATAAGCAATCACTGCTCTTTTCTTCGTATGCCGAAGGCTACAGTACGTGGTAGCGAGCTGACCCTTCTCAACGTGAAAAGCAGAGCAGGGGTCAGCTCGCGACCACCCAGAAGTTTTCAGCGCAACCAGTGAATATGCCAAGGCTCACCTGTGCCAATCTTGCAATCGCGTATGTGAGGCATTTATCCTTGGTCTTGTATCGAATAGGCTGCCAGTCATACACGGCTTTCTTTAGTCGTTTGCGTAGTTCTCTCTCTCTTTTCTCCTGTTTCTGAAGATTGTTCTTCCCATCATCGACTGTTGACTGTTCTTGTTCACTTTCTTCACCATTATCGAGCTACAAGATAGGTACACTTCGGTTCGTCAACAATGACCTGCATTTGTGTGTTGGTGATGGATAAAAATTACTGGGATAGGGTACTATGGGGTAAACCCGGCCACCTAACCTCCTGGGAACGTGCTATTTCAGCAAATGATGAACCAATTAGCTTATTTGAAGGAAGAGAGTTCAGAGAATCGATTGATATCATACGTACATTCCTCAATCGGTCGATTGGTTGCTGAGACATGCAGCCCTGAAGCTCAGGTGGCCGGATTTTTCCATAGCCGGGTTTACCCCATTTTACCCTATATTCAGATAGTAATGGCATTAAAGGCAAGGGGTCCCCTACACCGACTTTCGAATTTAAAGTTCAAACCAATTTTATCATAAACTGCATTTTTAAGCGAGTCTTTTGCAAAAAACCGCTTTTCAAAATTCCTATCCGTTCACGAGTTGTCGGTGTGCAAAGTTCAGTCAAGTTCAGTACTAAAGACGGATTTGGGAACCACTACGGTAGTTAACTACGTAGTTAACTACCGTAGTGGTTCCCGAGGACCGCTTCAATACTGAAATTTATCGATTTTTATCTTCGAATAACTCATGAACGGATAGGAATTTTGAAAAGCGGTTTTTTGCAAAAGACTCGGTTAAAAATGTAGTTTATGATAAAATTGGTTTGAACTTTAAATTCGAAAGTCGGTGTAGGGGACCCCTTGCCTTTAATTTCAAGGACATGCTCAATGACAACTCAACTCGTGAATACCTGATATCTAGGATCATCCTGTATTCTGCTCATTAGCTGTCGACGCTTGATTTCCACTTGCTCGCGTTCCCATGGTGGATGTCGTCTGTGCAAGGCTACAACACAAAAAACCAGCAAGTAGAGAAAGAGGGTGGTCCGCATTGTGTTGTTCCTTTATATATATGGGTGTTGTCGGTTTGTTGTTGGTTTGTTCACGAACGGACAACAAACCGACAACATCCATATATAAACGAACAACAAACCGACAACATCTGAACGACTTGTTGCCAACAATAACGCGAGGTCTCAGTATGTGTTAAGGTCTCACGCTATAGTTTCGGAGCCAATTTTGAGGCTTCGTCGTAGCCGTTGTACGCAAGATAAAAGTGATCCGTCATAATGTGAATAAAGTATCATTCTTCCTCTACAAGTACACCAAACGGCAGCGCCAAAGCTCTTGTATTCGGCGCAGTACGACACGCCGAAGAACACCATAAAAACCATGCGATTTGGGTGTTCCGAAGGAACCACTGGGTATTTTTCAACATGCGGCACACCATTCAACGCGTCTTGACGAGAGGAATCGATCGGTACCTACGGCGCCTCTCTACGTTGCCTCTACGCAAAGTTATCCAAGAAAAACGTGTTTGAAAAAGTTATAGTTTCAATCAAGAATAGCGCCACGGAGAGGCCGTTTCAAGAGGCGCTCTATGCCGCGTCAAAGAGATCGTGTAACAAGCTTTCGATCGATATCTTGATCTCCTCTCAACTCGCTTTCGTTGGCTCAGGAGAGCCTGGACCGAATTTATCAAGAAGTCCATGCATAGACAGTTGTCCCTGCATAGTACGAAGACGAGCGCAGAGAGCGCGACTGGAGCGGAAACAGCGAACGGAAAACAAGCAGACGAATGATCGTATGGTGTCAGGAAGTGAAAACAGCTGGAATTAGATATCACCAGATACTTCAGTAGTAGTACAGGAGTCCACGGCTCAGGGATCTATAGTGTGAGACCTTAAGTCAAGTGCCGAACTTGCGTTTGTTTGTTACTCTTACTTTCGTACAATTCCTTCGCACTTGCCGCAAGGCTTGGTATATCATGTCCCCCGTGTGCTAAGGCGTTCAGAAACGCCCTTTGCAGCCTCGTAGGCACCCGTATAGCGCTCCGCACAGGTGACATTTTGCCAGGGTGCAGCGCCTTAACCCTCGGCCTGCTCGGATCCAAATTTCGCTCCAGGTTGGCATCGAGTGAAGTAATTTGCGACGGATGATAGAGCATATCCGAGGTGCGCGTACAGTAGTAAATACAGCAGTTAGCAGTTGAAGACGAGGAAGAAGCGGGAAGTTTAAGAAGCAGGTTTCTGGTGGAAAACTTCATTTTTTAGTTGAGTTTTGGATTGGAAAATTAGTAGCCTTCGTCCGAGCAGGTAATTTTGTAATCGGGAAACTTTTTCAGCAGAATTTCCACAGATTTCGTGTGATCTGCTTTACCGTAACCCTGCAATAATGCGTACAAACAGTACGCTACGCATGGGTACTTAGGGGTAAACCCGACCGTGGGAAAATTCTTTCACCAAAGTTTCAGGGCAGCATAGCTCAGCAACCAATGGACCAATTGTGACAAGTATGACCAATTGTGACAAGTTGATATCAATCGATTGCTTGAACTCTCCTCTTTCAAATGAGCTATTTGGTTCAGCATTTGCAGAAACAGCAAGTTTAAAGGAGCGTAGGTGGCTGGGTTTACCCCATGGCCGAGTTTCCCCATCACCGGGTTTACCTTACAGTACCCTACATAAGATACTGGGGTAAAAACGGACAGCTAATACATAGATTTGATTGTGAAATAAGAAAGCTACGCGTTATCATAGCCTTGATGCCGCGTTCACCAGACGTCCGTAACGTCCGTCCGTCCGTCAACCCATATGGATTGACGGACGGACGAACACTTACGGGTTGACGAACGGACGGATGTCCGTTACGGACGTCTGGTGAACGCGCCCTTGACATAACAGTAAGTATAAACAACGCACCTGTGAAAAGCCGAAAACTTGTATGGTTTTCGATGCTGGCTCGTGTATGATACGTCCACCGCCCAAGCACTTTGTTTTCAGGCCCAATTTCTCAAGTTCAGGCGCCACTTCGTCAAAAATGTCGGCTAAACGGTGTAAATTCAGGGTTCGGACGGGAAGGACCAAAAAAATATAAAGGACCCAAAATAAAAATAAAGTACCAGAATAAGGCAGTCCATTACCATACATAGTTTATTGCAGGCATTCAGCATTTCTGGTACATATCACGCAACGCGAGCATTAAAATGTGAAACAATAGATCATGTTTTTTTATTTGCGAGCGAAGCGAGCAGAAGTTTTTTTGCAAATTCGACCATATTTACCCAAAAAGTATAAGATTTGAGTATCATTTCGTTTCGAGTATCAAATAAATTCAAGAACAAACTGAGTATCTCGAGAATTTCCAGAATACACGAGCACCCTGATGATGATAAGCTGCTTATGACCACTTTACATACAATGCAGGCAGCTTCAGGTACCCTTGCAGTACATGGGGTTTATACACCAGGGATACTGCTGGAAATGGAATTCACTCAAAATAATGTATGAATGGGGGAAATTGTTGTCTGCGAGCGAAGCGAGCAGAAAATTTTTGCAAATTTGAGCCAACAATGCCCTAAAACTTCACTCCAAAAAAAATGTATAAAGGACCGACATGCAAATAAAGGACTTTTAAAGGACTTAAAGCACCTCGACAAAAACAAAGCACTTTTAAAGCACTTAAAGGATTTAAAGGACCCGTCCGAACCCTGGGTAAATACAGGGTGTCTCACGTAGATCTCCCTTATGATCCAGCCTTATAACTTCCGTATTACAGAAGATACCAAGCTGAAATTTTGTCCCCAGAAACCAAAGAATATGCCAAATTGTGTGGCAAAATTTGAGCCAGATAGGTCAAGTAGGAATGAAATTACGAGCTTGCAAATTTGCGACCACTTTTTTCAACATTTTGAAATCAGTGGTGCCACTTGACCTCGACAGCCCCTTGAAGGCATTCATGAGCTGTATATCGCCTGTTCTTTTCATTCCTTTGTGTTCTGGACTGTGATGACGTTCAGTCACTGTTGTTCCACCATATTGTCATGTTGGATGAGCAGCTTGACCATGCTGGGCACAAGATTCTAATCTCAAAACCATGCTCAGTGCGGAAAATGATAAAAATAGGGTCCAACATTTCAATGCCTGTAATTTCATCCCTACTTGACCTATCTGGCTCAAATTTTGCCACAAAATTTGGCACATTCTTGGGTTTCTGGGGACAGCTTGATATTTACTGTAATACAGAAGTTACAAGGCTGGACCGTTAGGGAGATCTACGTGAGACACCCTGTATGTGCGATTTTTGTCAGAAATTACGTATGTACAGTTCCATCATGTAGAAGAACCGGCTTCATGCCGCGTTCACCATACGTCCCTGCAATACATCTGTAAATCCGTAGGCCTACGTCCGTACGTATCAAGAAGTGCATGGTAGATAAGATACGTACGTGCTTTGAATAGTATGTATGTTCGGATTTACGGACGTCTGATGAACGCGGCATCAAGCACAAACTCTTTTCCCCACTACTTTTCCTAATTTCAACCAATCTATTCAACAGAGGGTTGAAATTGCCGCTTTTTTCTCGCTTCCTTACCGTGATATTCACAGCGACCGTAACCACGAACGAGAAGTTTCTCAGCGCCGGATTTATCCGTCAATTGAATGAGAATGTACTTGAACCGGCCAGATCCGTCGATGTCAGCGCTAACGACAGATTCCATCTTTCCAAAAAGCACGGCAGAGGAAATGGAAGGCCTACCAACTTCAACTTTCCATGCCTTTCTTTCTTTCTTCTTTCTTTTTTCTTATTTTCTTGTGGCAGGGTGGGGGCATACTAATTAGCAAACTTTCCAAACTAGCAAACTAGCAAACCAAGGACTACTAAAACGCAAACTTTACAAAAGGCAAACCAAGCCATATTGCGTGGTTTAGAAAAATAAGGAGGCTATGCATTATGTAAAGTGTGATCAAAGGCTGCAATCAATGCATTATTTTCCACCATAAACAGTAGCCAATTAGATGCTAATTAGTAATGTTCATGTCAACAATTGACAGTTATGACGGGTGTATACTTACTGCATAGCATCGGCCACATACAGGGTGTATCAGAATTTACTCTCCGGATATTTGTGCCTCCCATTCCTCAACGAAGCATTCGATTTCAGTACTCTCTTTTGTATTTTGTAGCTAAGGCTTCAACGTTTAAGCAGGCAAAATTTCAGCCCCATAAAGTCACTCTAACAACGAAGTTATGAAGGCTCAAACTTTCGGACACAGAAATTTACGTTTTTTTTCACTATGGGAGAAAAACCTGGGATTAACCCTCTTCGAAATCCCAGGTGCCCGCTTGTCCGTGGACACCCGACGGACGGGGTTTGCCCCGTCCGTGGGCGGGGTGTGTTTTTCAAGGGAAAACAAGGAAAAGTCGGCTTCCGTGGTAGTCTAGCAGTGTCTGAAGCTGGATGGAGCGGAGACTTACTTGCTTGAAGGACGCTTTTGATTTTCACACCTTGTACTGTACAGGGTGTTCATTATTTCGACTCGAAACGCGAATAGCTTATAGCTTTTGACGATGCGAGAATTTTAAAAAGTCATGTATGGCAAAGTTGCTTAGTTTTTGAAGACGAACCAAAGTGAATCAAGACAATTTTAATTTAACCCCTACCATAATAAGTGTTGGCCATGTACGACTTTCAAATGCACGGTAGGGGTTAAATTAAAATTTTCCTGATCCAGTTTGTTCGTTCTTCAAAAACTGAGCAACTTTGCCATACATACGCATGCAAGTTCCCACATGGTAAGAAAGTAATAGCTATGCATGTTTGGAGATGAAAATAAACGCGCATAGCTATTACTTTCTTACCATGTGGGAATTTTTAAAAAGTTATGTATGGCAAAGTTGCTCAGTTTTTGAAGACCAACAAAACTGGATCAGGAAAATTTTAATTTAACCCCTACCGTGTATTTGAAAGTCGTACATGGCCAACACTTATTATGGTAGGGGTTAAATTAAAATTTTCTTGATTCACTTTTGTTCGTCTTCAAAAACTAAGCAACTTTGCCATACATGACTTTTTAAAATTCTCGCATCGTCAAAAGCTATAAGCTATTCGCGTTTCGAGTCGAAATAATGAACACCCTGTACAGTACAAGGTGTGAAAATCAAAAGCGTCCTTCAAGCAAGTAAGTCTCCGCTCCATCCAGCTTCAGACACTGCTAGACTACCACGGAAGCCGACTTTTCCTTGTTTTCCCTTGAAAAACAAACCCCGCCCACGGACGGGGCAAACCCCGTCCGTCGGGTGTCCACGGTAGTGGTGTCAACCTTTGAAAAGTACAGTAAAGGTACAGTAAGGTAAAATTACCGTGCATACCAGACGGTAAAATTACCGCGCGGTACTTTACCGTCATCAAAATTTTTACCGCAGTACTTTCGGTCGAAAATTGGCGGTAGACGGTAAAAATTTTACAATGTAATTTGAGCATATTTTGGGCTAAATTGAGCATTTTGAAGACATCAGAGAATACTCTAAATTTTCTTCATGCCTTAGATGATAGCTAAAAGAACAATAAATGCTTCAAAAGTGACTAAAAACATCGACTGAGATTATCAATTTCCTAAAAAACAAACCAAAAATAGCGAATGTATGCCAGACATAGCGAAAATTTGTTCTGAAAATGCTCAACGATCAGCTGGATAATACTAAGATATGCGAAAATGGCCGCGGTAAAAAGTAAAGTACAGTAAAAAAGTACTTTTTTACCGTCAAAATTTTTGAGAGTAAATTCCTCGGAGTTGGCGGTAAAAAGTACTCTATTAAACTTTACCGTGGCCGTCGGCGGTAAAAAGTACAGTACCTTTGGCGAAATTTGAGCCAGTACCGCGGTAGAAGGTAAGGTAAATTTACTTTTTGACACCACTAGTCCACGGACAAGCGGGCACCTGAGATTTCGAAGAGGGTTAAGGACAAAGTTAGCACTCCACAGCTGAATTTTCAATTTTTCTTCATACTGCCACAGCAGATTTGATTCTGCCGCATCCTGCATAGGATATTGAACATGTTTTGAAAATGTATTGGCTTTAGGATGGTAGAATATGCTCTCCATTGCGGCAAAATATAAGGCAAATCCTCGATTTCTGAGGTCAGCCTTATTGAGCTGTTTTGATCCGCTTCCTGTCAGCCTAGAAATTTGAAATTTTGCCTGCGCAAACGTTGAAGTATTGGCTACATATTGCAAAAGACCGCAGTGAAAAATGGCGCTCCGTTGTGAAGTTATAGGCACAAACACCCGGAGAGTAAATTCTGATACACCCTATATAACTATAGTTACGGTATCTGTTTGTTTAGTGAATGTGATTAGCTTCGAAATGTCATGGGTTATGTTAATGTGTTTATGTACCACATACAAATTTGCGCACCGACCCGGCGCAAAGTCGAAGTCGACGGCGGTAAGGTTGAATGAAACTCTGACGAGCTGAACAAGTTTTACTCAGTCGAAGCATCTTCTGCCACAACTAGCTCGTAGAAGTTCATAATTTTGCAGTAGGGAAAAAGAGCACTGTATGTAGCAGTACCCAGCTTTTTGTTCTTTGGTGCACCGTTCCATTTCCAAGGGTTGCATGTTGCCGCCTCTACGTTATCTCCGCAGCCCTCTTTCTTCTCGAATCGAATGAAATCTGAGGGTGGACGATGGACCATACGAAAAGTACGCAATATTAGTATTTTCTGAGCTTCTGAGCTCTGGTCAGTTCGTGGAGATCATCCGTATGATTTGTGCTGTACTGTATAGGTAGGTGCACTGCACTGCATTTACTACGTGCGGACATATGGACCACTTCGTTTTAGGTGTTCGCCAGGAAGAAGAGGATTTGAGTGGCAACGAGCATAACGATCGCGCTGGCACAGCTCCGTCAAACGATGACGTTTCTGTCCAGGTCTACGTTAGTACCAGTCCACACGATTCACTCAGTTCACAATTTGTCGAGCGATTGTTAAACAATCCAGATGTTGACAAGATTAGCAGAAAACCTGTGGAGGGACATCCACGAGCTGGCCAGGTACAACGCTAATCGCCGCATAACCGAAGTTGTGCTATGTACATGCCATATTTTAGTCCCAAAACACTGTCAAGCGCTTCCAGCTATGTCCAAGCCATCTGCCTGCCACCATTGATGCAATGAGGCGATTCAAGCACAAGCAGCCATTCAGCAGGTGTGTGAAAAGGCACAAGAGAGAAAAACCAACCAAGAACATTCATCATGATAGCAACATGCAGGTCAAGAACCAGGTGTGTCTTCTGTATCTACATGTACTGTATTTACATTGTGCTGCTATGCTGACTTTTTTTGCCTTTCTTTCCTTTCTGCGTGCTTCTTTTGAGGTGTTTTACTGCAGTCATATGTATCAGTATCAATGTGATGTTGTTCAAATAGTACTTTCAATTGAATAGCTGTGTTTTTTTGCTGAATAAAGTGTGTGACTCTGAAATCGCTATCCGG